>OU426867.1:4980382-5172882 GCA_911387685.1 Dolichovespula media
TCTCTCTCTCTCTCTCTCTCTCTCTCTCTCTCTCTCTCTCTCTCTCTCTCTCTCTCTCTCTCTCTCTGTGTATGTGTGTTTGTTTGTTTGTTTGTGTGTGTGTGTATGTGTGCGTGCGTGCGTGCGTGTGTGTGTGTGTTTAACTAGATGTATTACTTAGAACTGTTAAAAAATCCACCCCATATTTTACATAACCTGAATATAGAAAAAAAGGAACAAAAAAGAAAGATTTAGAAAAGAAATCCTATAAATACAAGCCATAAAGAATCATCTAACGATAGAAAAAGGGGAGAAAAGTTTGAATGAGGTAATTGGCAATGATCAATGTTGGATCATTCACGATAAGAAATTCCTACGAAGGAAGTTACGAATCGACCATCTTAAGGGGAGATTGGGGTGTTGAGAGGGCTAAAAGAGAACGAAGGGGCGAAGAAGAGAGTCTCTATTCAAAAATAGACGAGAATGAAATGAGCCATGGGAGACAACAAATCGGTGCGCACTCGGCCCCATCTCCGATATGGATTACCCATCTTCGATTTCGCGATGAGGAGAATGAACATGTGTGAGAGAGAGAGAGAGAGAGAGAAAGAGAGAGAGAGAGAGAGAGAGAGAGAGAGAGAGATAAATAGATAGATCGAGAGAAAGAGAGAGAGACAAACTACCGAAGTGAGACGACGTAGTAGTTTCCGGCCTGCGGGCGTTACAACTTAATCACCTGAGAAAATTGAAATCACGAAAACGCGTCTGCCGCTGCACAGAGCCTCCGCCCGGGGGGGGGTGAGAGGGTGGGCTTGGGATGAGTGGGGAAAGAAAGGGAGTGATGGGAGGGAAGGGGAAGGGGGACCGAAAATAGAAGTCCGCCAGGCAAAAGCCACGCCCTAAAGCTCAAAATGGGATTGGGTATGCTTTACTAGTTGGTCCCACCTCTAACGTTGACACTGCCAATGAAGAAAGCCATGCCAAAATGTGTTTTTCCTAGCATAACACACCTCATCGTGTCTAACCGTGGAAGAAGTTCGAGAACTTTGGCGCGTTTCGCATAAGCGCCGACCGGAAAGACGACGGCAGTATTATACCGTTCCTACTAACTGCTTCTTAGCTATTGCTGCTAGCTACTACTGCTCCTATTGCTGCTAGCTAGTAGCGCTGCTACTATTACTACCACTGTTACTGATATGATTAGTGCTACTGGTACTACCGGTAGTACTCTTTCTCTCTTTCGGTATATTTATTACAACGTGGCCAGTTTAGAGACTTGGCAAGTTTAATTGGGCTTCATACAACACTATTTCCCAGTCGCTAAACTATCGAAGTGTTTTAAGATTTAAGGTATTGCAAATAATTAAACTTCGATGTTTACTACGGTTTGTTATTTATTTGAAGAGGAATATTTATGTTAAAGTATTATCTGTCCAAATGGTGTCGATTATTCTTCTTTTTACCTATTTTTTCTTTTTTTTTTTTTTTAATATCTTTAAATCTCCATAACTGCGATGTGTTATTTCAACGTTATCAACTGTTTTATTTGTTATTTTAACGTTAATAAATTTTTTATTTTAAATTAATTTTTAATTCATATATACATAACGAAATGTTAATGTTTGATAAATATAAGTTATACCACAACCTAACATATCGGTGTACTCGATATGATTATCACTAATATATATGCTTTGCTAATAGAACATATTTACTATATATACCGTTTTGCAGATAATTGAGTTTCGATGTTGTGGTCAGTTATTTAAATAAATATTTACGTTAGAATAGATTTATAGAAGTGGTATGAATCATTATTTTGTCATATATTTTTATTTTCCCTTTATTTTCATTTTTCCCCCCCTTTTTTTTATAAATATCTGCAAATCTCCATAAACACCGTGTTTTACTTTAACGTTATAGACCCATATATCAATTATATTTTATATTAATTGTTAATTCATATATACGTAACAAAATGTTAATTATTGATAAGTTATACGTTTTAAATTAACATATCGGTATGAACGATCTAATTGAAACTAATACGCTTTAATTAACAGAATATATTAACTACATACACCCTTTTGCAAATAATTAAGCTCCGATATTATGGTTGGCCATTTAAATGAATATTTACATTTTAGTAAATTTATAGAATTGGTGTAAATCATAATTTTTTCCTTTTATTTTCTTTTCTGTTTTCTTCTTTTTTTTTATAAAGAAAAAAACATCTCTAAGTTTCCATAAACAACGTGTGTTATTTCTTAATCATGAACTCGTATATTTGTTATATTTTTAATTAGTTGTTAATACATATATATATAACGAAATGTTAATGATTGATAACTATAAGTTACACGTTATAATTTAACATATCAGTATAAACGATATAATAACAACTAATATGCTTTATTCCTGTGTACACATTTACTAATTAATATATAGTTTTATAAATTATACCACAATGCAATTTAAGCAATATAGCATTCCTATAATAGTCATAGAATATAGTATGAACTTATATAGCATAGTATAAACTATATAACACTGTATATAGCATACTACTTGCTATAATTGATATACTATATATTATAACTAATACAACTAGAGTATACTGTATTAAGTACGAATATCTATAAAAATATAATTAACTCTAATAATTTTCACGTTACACGTAATTTTATTTATAAAAAAGTAAAAATAAAAAAAGGCCTAATACAAAACTTAATCTTTACCCTTATTGATCTCTTCGAAACAACTATCTTATTTTTAAATAAATAAATAAGTAAAAGATTTATTGAAAAAAAATAAATAAATGAAAGATCTATTTAAAATAAATAAATAAAGGAAAAGAAAAGGCAGAGAGAAGAAAAAGTTACATTTAAAAGTAAATCGAAACATAACCATTATTCGATGTATCTAATATCATTAAAATTTATTTTATTTATATTATATTAAATATTTTTCATATAAAAAACTTACCTTGGCAAAATCAATTTTTAAGGTGCAACAGCCAGAATATATGTCCGCCCCGTGAAGCGTTTCTTTTGCTCTTGTGGCTGATTCTACCGAGTCGAACGTAATTACGATCGAACTAAGTTAAGGAATATATATATATATACATACGCATATATACATGTACTATACATATCTATATATGTATAAACATACTACAAATTATTGAATAAAACCAATCCACCTTTTAAGATATAGATATAAACGAATATTAAAATTAACATTGAAATATTTATGAAACGTGTTATTATGTTTTTATTAGAAAAAAATTATCGATTTAAACTTGTTTTAATTAGGTCGGAAACGTTATTAAAAAAGAAAACGCATTTAGAAAGGATATTCCACCATAGCTTGAACGCCGTTCTTCTTGAAGATAACGATGCGTTGAACTTGCCCGCTGGGCGCACTGATGGCGTGTAGAACTTCCTGTAACGGAAAAAAAAAGGAAAAAAGAATTAAAAGAGGGGAAAATGAAAAACAGGTTTAGAGAGATTTCTATACATGAAGTTATAAGAAAAAAGGGTGAAGATAAAGTATGAAGAATTATATTTCCAAAGTGGGTCGAAGAATAAACATGAGTTTACACAAGTTTTACTGTTAAATATTTATTATTTCTTTCTCTCTCTCTCTCTCTTACTATTTTTAAAATTATTATTATTAACGGTTGATTTTCCTTTTTTTTGTTCTTTTTCTTTTAATTCTATTGTTATCTCGTTTAATACAAGTTATCAATTTATTACATTTATAACATATCAAAGTTTTTAATGTTAAATATTTATTATTTGAAAATTATTATTATTATTATTATTATTATTATTATTATTATTATTATTATTAATATTTGATCCTTTTTATGGAATCCTTTTATGCTTGTAAAATACATGTTAACAATTCATACGTTTACAACAAATACACGTTTTATTATTAAATATTTATTAATAAGATCGTTGTAACTAAATAGGTATGTGTTACGGAAGTGAAATATATATGGGATGCTGTAAGAGGTTCGAGTATGCTCCTCTGAAAAGTGCCTTCAATCCCCGAGGGGAAGAATAAATATATCTATCTATCTATCTATCTATCTATCTATCTGTTAAATATTTATTATTTAAAAATGACGATGATTATTATTATTACTATTAAAAGTTGATTTCTTTTTTAATTCTAATTTTTATTTGTCAAATACTATATCAATATTCGAGAAGGTATAATATTCTTGCATAGAACAATGCATCTCCTCGAGCAAAATTGCAGCTTCCGTTCGTCCTCTGTGTGAACGTAACGTGTTTGGAATGTTAAGGAGGTGTAATAAATCACCAGAGTAGACGAAGTAATAAAATAACCGTAAAGCAATGTGAACGGTGGACCTAAGCGCGAAATGCACTTAATGCGATCGCATATAAAACATATGAATACATTTGGTTGGTACTGATTTCTTTGTGTTAAAGAATGAATTAATCGTTTACTTTTTTCTTTTTTTTTTTTTTTCTTTAGATTCTCTCGGAAATTAATTCGGACCTTTCCCGTGCGTTCCGTCAAATTTTGCAAGTTAAAATGCATGAAAAAATAATACTAATTTTTTACTTTCATATTTACTTCGGTATGATATATATATATATATATATATATATATAATCTTTTTTATTAGATATTGTTTTTGAATTATCAATAAATTATAATTGCTGTAATAATAAGTAATTATATTTTTTATTCCTGTTTGAACAAATTTATTTATTTATTTATTCCTTGACAAACATTTGAATTTTAATTGTCAGAAGTACGATACGTCCAATTAATAATTAATAAACGATACTGCATTTAATATTATTCCATTAGAATTATCAGTGAAATACTATTTCTAAGAGAAGTACTGTATAACATATGTTATTAACTCTCTATAACGTAACGTAACTTTGACATCACTCATTAATAATACAATCTCCATTCTATTACTTTACCATCAAATTAATTAATTAGTTCATTGATAAAGTCACTATGTTTAGCAAATACAAGTTATATTTAGTATATTACAATTACGTATTATATAATATAATATTCCTTATATAACTAAATTTATATAAGAATTTTTTTTAATAATGTGACTATAATATTACGGTAATTTTCACGTTATACTATTTATTTTTAGACAGATAGAGAGAGAGAGAGAGAGAGAGAGAGAGAGAGAGAGAGAGAGAGAGAGAGAATGAGAGAGAGAAAATTAATTTACGGAAGGTTAAATGTTATGATTACGTTCTTTTATGTCAAGTTTAATCCATGACCATAATTTTCACATTCTACAATTTATTCTTGGAGAAATAGAAAAAAAGAGAGAAGGGTAAATAGGTTCGCAGAAGATTAAATGTTATTATTGAATCCTTCATATGTCAGATATAATGTACAATTATAATTTTCACGTAATAGAAATGGTTATTAGAAAAATAAAAATAGTAGGGAGAGAGGGAGGGAGAGAGATTAAAAAAAAGAACTGATTTACAGTAGATTAAACATTACAATTGTATCACCATATATATCAGACATAATGGAAAACAATAATTTTCACATTGTACAATTTATTACTAGAGAGACAGAAAGAGAGAGAAAAAACATAAAAAGAGACAGAGACAGACAGAGCGAGAGCGAGAGAGAGAGAGAGAGAGAAAATTGTTTCACAGAAGATTAAATTTTACGATTGAATTCTCATATGTCAGAAATAATGTAATTGAAAAGATATATGACTAGAATTCTACTGTAAATTTGGTATCAGAAATGTAAAGCAACTTAAATAACAGTATTGTTAATAAAAACAAAAAAAAACAGAAACATAGAGAGAGGGGAGAGGGGAGAGGGGGTGAGAGCGAGAGTGAAAGAGAGAGAGAGAGAGAGAGAGAGAGAGAGAGAGAGATAGCATATGTTAAACTTTCCGGACGAGTACCACCCTTAACTAATGATCATAAATTCTCTAAGGCAATGCCATCCGCGCGACTTCACGCGTTTAACTTCGGCCCGATTCTAGACGTCATTTCTCACGAGAGGATCCACCAAATGGTACGCAAATAGAAATCGTAATTGTCTCGAACCAAAGTATATGAACCCAAGGAATGTTGGATATATATATATATATATATATATATATATATATTTCGTCGAAAGCGCGAATACGATACACACATACACGCGAGCGCGTATACCATTGAGATGCAATGGTAAAATAGGATCCCACATAGTCTGCTTTGGAACGCTAATTTACGTTACCTATCTTTCTCACCCTCCCCCCTCCCCAGGGATCGTGTGTTAACTTTCGTGGTGACGAAATGAATTAGAATGACAAGGGGGACAGAAACGAAACTTAAAAATAAAAAAAAAAAAAGAAATAAAAAAATACAATTTAAAGACTTAAACGCACGAATAATCGTTTTACGTTTCTCATTAGTAAAAAAAATGTCCATCTTTTTATATCTTTTTATTCATCGTCGTTTTTATTTAATTTCATAAAAACGATAATATATTATTTTGTTCTGTGTCCTTTGTCTTTTTTTATCTTATTTTTCTTTAATATATAATTTTTTCGTAATAACATTAAAATTATATATATATATATATATATATATATATATATATATATATATGTATCTATATTAAAATAAAATGATAATCAAACATATCAAGAAATATTATTAAAAATTCCTAATCAGTAATTTAACCAGATCGAGCGATTTTTTTTTACACAAAATTTGTTTTTACATGATCTATCATGTATCTTTACGACTGAAATAACTCGAAGAAATTTTTCCTTTTTTTTTTTTTTTTTGTCATTTTACTCTCGAAAGCTCTTAGACATGAGAGACATGTAATGTTTTAGAAAAAGAAGGAAAGAAAGAAAAAAAAAAGACAAGAAAAACATAAAAACTTTAAAACCAGGATACTAAGATACGGAATGACAAAGAAAAAAAAAAGAAAGAAGAGAAAAGAAAAGAAAAGAAAAAGAAATATTCTTTCTTAAATACAAAAAGACGAATTCGTTAAAGCCATTGCCCGCTTTGTTTTTCTGATCTACCTTTTATCAACGGAATCGTTCAAGGTTGGTTTTCAAGCATTTCCTGAGAGAGAGAGAGAGAGAGAGAGAGAGAGAGAGAGAGAGAGAGAGAGAGAGAGAGAGAGAGGAACTTCTACCTGTGGTAACTGGCCCAAGTAATCTCGATTTTTCGAAACGCTTTCGCACGACAAGCGATGACATAGCATGGCCTCCTGCCAAATCTGCTTTTAAGCCACGAGAGACCTCATCATCTTTCTCTCTTTCTATCTATCTATCTATCTATCCCCATCTGTCTCTCTCTCTCTCTCTCTCTCTCTCTCTCTCTCTCTCTCTCTCTCTCTCTCTCTCTCTCTCTCTTTGTATGTATGTAAATATATATATATATATATATATATATATATATCTTTGTCTCTTACACCCTTTGTATTGGTAATTTCCGTACCATCGGCAAACCAACTAAGGTAACGTCCGTCAGTCAACATACGATTTCTTATTAGACAAAGCTTTGTTTAAATATCCTCATTTCTAATCTTGACCGCGGTTAGTGACGGTCTTTGCTAGAAAGAGAAACGATGCTATGCAAAGTGACGTTTGAAGGAAACCAGGAGGAATAGCCACCAACCGGCTGACAACATTGAAAGATTAATCGCCTTAATGTAAGCTAACTTACGTTATATGTTTTCATTTTTATTTGAGCTATTATTTATTCCATTTTATATTGCCAAACCAAAAATTCTTTCTTTCTTTTTCTTTTTCTTCTTTTAATTAGTACTACTAAATAAATCATCTCATATTTATAATTAAGTATCAATAATAAATCGATAATAGTTAGTAGATACTAGGGATCAGTACTACAATGATTAATACAAGGACTGTTAATATTTTCATTTAAATATTGTTTGTAAATATAATTATTCGACAATATTTTTTATTTTATTTTATATATTTATTTATTTTTGTTTTAAATAGATGATCAGATACTTATAATATATCCAGACGTAATGCCAACCCAACTCTAACTCTTAATTCTTTATACTAATCACCCATCTGTATTTTGTGTGTGTAAAATATTAGTACGTATTATACGTGACCTAATTCTAAACTAATCATGACGCTTTATTGTTTCTAATAACCATAAAAAAAATATATATATATACGATCATTTCTTTCATCAAAATGCTTGACATTAAATGATAAAAATACTAAAAAAATAAATATCATAGAAGTGAACAAACAAAATATTAATCTAGAAAAAACAAACGTTAATTTAACAACTGTAACGAATCGTGCGTTCTCTTATTACTTTCTTGTTTGATTACGCAGTCGGCAATAAATGTTAACAAAGTGCAAATACGAATATTTTCTTGATTATTTTTTTATATTTGCATAACTACGTAAATGTATTGGGACTTGGACGAATAGGTAATATTGAGAATTTTTTATATTTAGTATCAAAATAAATAATATCAATACAAGAACAGTAATACGATATTGTGTTATCCAATTAATATTTAATATATAATATTTAAATAAGACATAAGGCGATATTAATATCGTTATAAATAATACCTAACGTAGCAATAATAGGACGATATTGTCTTAGCCAATAATAATTCTTATTTATTGTCATCAATATTCGTAAACACTTTTAATCAGTATTTCAAATAAATTTGTCAATATTTATAATAAAATATCTATAGTAATTAATAGATACAATAGATCGGTATTACAACGATTAATATGAAAACTATTAATATTTTAATTTAAATATTTTTTGTAAATTAATAATTTGTTATTATTTTTTATTTATTTATTTTTTTTTAATGGATGATCAAATATATATATAAACAATAAACAGCGAGAACAATACATATTTTAAAAAGAGTTAAAATTTCGTTGAACGTCGATATCAACTTTGAACCTTTTTTTTTACTTTTCTCCACGAATATCACGTTATTCTACATTTTCAAATGGAATATATATTTGTCTATTTGCTCGCATATTTATTTATCTGTTTGGATATATTGGCTTTCCTACCTCTCTTTTCATTTTCAAGCTTCGTTTCTCTCGTCAATCTACGTTATAAATCTACGTTATAAATCGAGAAATCCACCTCGGAAAGCATCGGTTATTATCGATCGTGTCCAATACACACGCGCGCGCGCGCGCGCGAGCACGTACGCATGCACACAGAGAAAGAAAGGGAGGAAGAAAGAGAGAGAGAGAGATAGAGATTAACTCTAATATATATATTTATATATATATATATATATATATATATATATATATATATATATATATATATATAAACCCTAAATGATATATAAAAACCCTATGATATTTAAACCTTAACAAAAATAATAGAAAATATCAATAAAAATCCAACGAACGTTTACGCAGTGTACCATTTAATCAATATTTTATTGAGTTACGGCGCCTTGAAGTTTAACGTACTGTGCAATCGACATAATGTTCTTTATAACTGCTAAAGAACAATGCGCTCCAAACGATTACAGCTTCATAAATGTATGAACAAAAATAAATTAATTAAATGAAATAAAATAAAATGAAATGAAATGAATAAAAAAAAAATTGAAAAAAAAAATATATATATATATAAATCGTGATGGTTTAATCAAGCTCGAATTATTTTTCACACATCCGTTTTTCTTTTTTTTGTTAATTGTTAATAATACTTTTTTGTAGCTAAAAGAAAAAAAAAAAAAAGAAAAAGACTAACTTTCTTTCCGACGAATAAAAGTAGGTATGCATTTCCCAAAGAAGGATCGAATTCAACGGACAAGTTTTTTCCTCGTTGCAACAAAAATCACGATCTTATCTCTTTCGCTGTGATTTCTCTCCTAGTCTTGATTGACCTCTTTCATACATAGTTACAATACTTACATATGTAGTTAGAAAATCGTTTGAAATTCTCTCCGATCGTAAAGAAATGTAGAAATCGATATACGATATACGATTATACATACATAAATCCATACGTACCATACATTCAACATTCATACATTCAACATTCATACATTCATAAATTCATACATTCATACATACAAACCCAATGAAAAGCAAAAATAACGTTGATCGTTAATAATAGAAATATAGTCTTTTACCTCGAATACAACGATTAAATGTGAAACGTTAAATCTAACATCACGTATGTTTTTAATTTTTCTTAATCTATAGTTTTATCCCTGAGAGTCACCTAAAACTCATATCGAATTCTAGAAATGAAATATTGCGTAATAAATTACGTCACGGTACAAGCAATTTTACCGACGCATTTCCTTGAATTATAAATTAAATTTCGATACTTGATAACCCATTTCCTCCTTTTTTTTCGTTTTCATTAATCTAAAAAGGGAAAAAAAAAAGATTAAATAAAAAAATAAAAAATAAAATAAAGAAAACAATTACAAAACCATTTATTGCGTAAAACTAACGAACGTTAAATCCTTGAATATGAATTCTAACAACGAAACTATTTTATTTACAATTGGATTACTATTTTCAAACGTTTTATTTCTACAATAAAGACTACTAACTTCGAAGTCATATTTGCGGTAAAGTATTTTTCTAAATCAACGTAATTTCGAACGTATGTGATATATCATACGATTATATTATTTAATATGGTATCTCTCAATTATATAATTTAAAATACACACATACACACACACACACAGGGTGAAACGCTATCTATTGCCACCTACAATAATTCCGAAAGTATAATAGTAGTAAAAAAGTTTTTCAAACAAAAGTTGAATGGGACAACGGGGGATATCATATGACGTTAGTTTCTCGTTGCTAGGTGGAGTCGCATCAGAGATTCGGCTATTGAGACGAATCCAATAACGTGCAACATTAAGGTCTTTGAAGGTCAACGAAGATTATTTGAAACAAAAAATGTGAAATGAACTTTATTTTTATGTAAAATGAACTTCATTTGTTCAAAGTGATTACCATTGGTATCAATGCAGTGCTGCAATCTCCTTATCACAGATTGTGTAGTATTTCTTATCACTTCGGCACTTATCGAATCACATGCTCTAACAATTCTCTCTTGCATATCTTCAAGCGTAGGTGGAACTTCTTTATAAACAAGTTTTTTCAAAAATCCTCACAAGAAAAAATGACCTTTGTTGACCTTCAGAGACCTTAATGTTGCACATCATTGGATTCGTCTCAATAGCCGCTATCAGAACATAAAAACCAAAGCATAGCATTCTATTTAAAAAAACAAAGTTGACCTTCAAATCTCCGATGTGACTCCACTTAACAACAAAAAACTAACGTCATATGAAAGCCCCTTTTGTCCCATGCAACTCTTGTTTTAAAAAGCTTTTCTATTACTACCATACTTTCCGAGTTATTCTAGGTGGCAATAGATAGCGCCTCACCCTGTATATGTTTGTTAATGTAAGGTCGTGTTTTCTTCCTCTGATAAAAATTCATTATTACTATCAATATTATTTCAACGATGTTAAACAAATAATATTGAATTTTAATTGTTATAATATTGGTCTAACAAAGGATCATCGATACCTCTTTTTTTGTTTTTTTTTTGTTTCAGGTTTTTATGTTTCCATATTTCATTATCTGTAATATAATATTGCAAAAAAGAAGGTAAAGAAAAAAGAAATTCAAATATTATCATAAATACTAAGTTAGAATTAAAAAAGAATTAAAATTAGAATAACACGAAATTCGCTAAACTGGATATTATAAAAATGGCGACAAAATTATTACAAGGAAGTAAGAAAAAAAAAATAAAAGAAAAAAGAAAGAGAAAGAAGAGAAAACAATTACCATAAGAGCTTTTATAATTAATATATAGTCTTTGTCATGCTTGGTATGGAAAAATAATAGAAAATAACGATATTCGAGATAAATTTGATCAATAACACATTTTCAAATTGAAACACGAATTACGACGACTCTGCCATGAATGAAACCAGTTTTTGTGGAAAAAAAAATGAAGTATAAAACATAAAACATACAAATAATTGAATTTTTGTGACTACAAAGTTAAATGACTTTAATGATTTCCTCTCTCCTTTTAACTTTTCTCAAGTTTATTTTCTTTTGTATGAATAAGACACAAAGTTTGAATATATTATAACCAGTTTTCCAAGGATATGCAATCGAACAAGGAAAATTTTTGAACTTGATATATGTTATCGTTATAGTGTTCAATATAACATAAAATTCACAAAGCCACATGCCTTATGTAAAAAAATAAACAGCACGACGAAATGATCGGACAAAGGATTTAAAGAAAAAAACAAAAAAAAAGAAAGAAAATTACTGCTCGAACTTTTATAACTATTATGTTTTCGTCCCTTTTTGCTTATTAAACTAATGGAAAAAAAAAACAGTAATAGACAAGAAGATAAATAAAAAAACACGAAATAAATCAGAATAATAAATTAAATTATTTCTAAAAAATGAAAGAGAAAAAAGGAACGATATAATAATAAAAATAAGATTTTGTTAAATTGGAACGGGAAAAAAAGAAAAGCAAAAAAAATGTAAAAGAGATGATAAAAATGATGCAAACAATCGAGTAGTCACGATTTCGAAGTGAAATAGTTTTTCAGAAGGTTGAAGAAATAAAACGAAAGAAAAAAGAAAAATGAAATAAAAGATAACAGAAAAAAAAATAGTACAGATAATCGAACGGTTACGTTCAACGAAGATGGATAATTTTTTTCAGGAGGTTAACGAATAGAATAAAACGAAATAAAAAAAAAGAAACGAAATAAAATAAAGAAACAAAATGAAATAATAAATGATAAAAGGAAAAAGAATTTCATAGATAATCCAGAAATCGCGAATTCGTACTGGAACAATTCTTTTTTTCCCTTCTCTTTCGGAAGATTAACGAATAAAACAAAACAGAAAAACGCAAAAAAAAGAAAAATGAAATAAAAGACATAACAAAAAAAGAGAAAATAGCATGGACAAATCGAGAGGTCGCAACTTTGAAGTTGAATAGTTTTTCAAACAGTTTACAAACAGAACAAAATGAAAAAAATAATCCAAACAAAAGAAAGAAAAACAAAAAGAAAAATAAAGGTCGCAAAAAAAAGAGAGAGAAAACAATATAGGCAATTGAGAGATCACGACTTCGAAATTGAACAGTTTCTCAAAAAGTATAACAAACAAAATAGTTTATCAAACCAAACAAAATGAAAAAAGATTCAAACAAACAAAAAAGTGAAAAATAAAAATAAAAGAAATGATTAAAAAGGAAGAAAGAAAAAATAACATATATAATCGAATGATCGCTCGCGACTTCATGGTTCGACAATTTCTTCTTTCATCTTAGAGGATTAAAAAATGAAACAAATGAAAAAGGAAGAA
Organism: Dolichovespula media; assembly: GCA_911387685.1. Taxonomy (NCBI): domain Eukaryota; kingdom Metazoa; phylum Arthropoda; class Insecta; order Hymenoptera; family Vespidae; genus Dolichovespula; species Dolichovespula media. Next base: position 4,993,791 of record OU426867.1, read on the forward strand.
AGAATTAACTGAAATTCAAAGAACAAAACAAAACGAAACGAAACGAAAGAAGATCAAACCGAGAGAGAGAGGGGGGAGGGGGAAGAAAAAAGCAAACGAAAATCTTTCGCCAGCCTATTATAGTTATTTATTTAATGAAACTGCGGCCTTGAGCACAACGATTACACTACTCTTATCTATCTGCTTTTTCACAATGCTCACAAAATGGCGTACCCCCGTTAATTCGAGACCATTAACGGTGAAAATTCCTGCGCGTGAGACAGAGAAACAGAGAGATAGGGATAGAGAGATAAATGGAGAGAGTGAGAGAGAGAGAGAGAGGGAAGAGGTAGAGGGGGTAGAAGAGAGAGAGAGAGAGAGAGAGAGAGAGAGAGAGAGAGAGAGAGAGAGAGACATACAGGTTTTAAGGAAGATATATAACATTGAGCATGTGAAGCGTCCGCTATCTAAAGTTTGCAGCCGTGTTGGTATTGGCAGCATCAACTAACACGGCTTTATACTCCTCGAACGATTCTATTCTCGTAAGAAAAGATAACGTCAGGGCGTTCTCTTCCTCCTCCTGCTTCGTGTTATTCCGTTAATATTTCCCCCGTACCCCCACCATTCCCCGTTTCCCCTCCTCAACATACTCTCCTTTCCCTCCTCTCTCAATCATATACCTCACCCCTTCTTTAACTCCTCACCCACTCATCCTGCCCAACCCCCTACCCCGTAAAGATGATGATCTCAAGCACCTGGGATTATTCGATCCGTTCGTTCTACGGAAATAATCTAATACGTAACAATCTTTATCATAAAAAGAACCGAGAGTAATTTTACTAGTTAATTTATCACGAATTAATCGGTGTCAGTCACTTAAAAAAGAAGAGAGAGAGAGGTAAAGAATATTTGTATACAATTAAATTCGTCCACCATGAGTCATCGCTTAACGAATTATTCATTTCATCAATCTTTTTTTTATCTCGTCGTTTGTCAAATTCTCCTAAAAAAAGAAAAAGGAAAGAAAAGGAACAAAAATGAAGGGGAGAGGAAGAATCCATAAAAAAAATTCCCTTAAGAAAAATTTCTCGGTAAATTAAATCCCGGACAAAATCTCGAAGAGAAGGAAAGGAAAAAAAAAGAAAAGAAAAAAAAAATTTCGAGAAAAGAATTCCGTGAGAAAATATTTCTAAAAAAAAAAGAAGAAAATTGAAAGAAAGAAAGACAAAAATTTCTGAATAAAATACGTTCAGAAAAATTTGCTGAACAAGATACGTACCTAAAAAAAGAAGAAAAAAAAAAAAGGAAATGTTCCTAAAGAAAAAAAATTCCGGAGGAAAATACGCGTGCAACAAAAGAACTTCTATGAAGGAATCGTAAAATAAAGGGGGTGGAGTGGCTAGAGAAACGGGGAAAAATCTTAAAAATAAAAGAAAAAAAAAAAAGGAAGAAAAAGAGAAAAACAAGAAGAAGTCACCCGAGTTTCATCATCGTTTCTCATCGCTATAATGAATTTTTCTTTCTTGACCGGCAATCGAAAAGAGTTAGAAGCGAAAAAGAGAAACGTCCGTTATAAAACGCCGACGTAAATCCTATGTTAGCCCCGTTAACAGTTGTGAATTTTCAAAACACTATTCTAATTTCTTTGGCTAAAGCCCGATTGCGAATTAGCTCTCCACTTGTTAGTTCCAAATATAAGCAGCGATAAAACTGTCCGAATCGTAAAGCTATGTTAATGTATGCACGCGTTTTAACAACACGAGGACGGATCGTTTCCGGTGAACGTTTAAAAGCGTTCACGAACGCTTTTCAAATTCCCCTAGACACACACGCGCGCGCATGTACACGTACATCTATATATGTATATATGTATATATGTATACTATAACGACGTAAATCATTCGATACTTCGAACGTCTACGTTAATTAATAAGCACCATATGTTCGAGGTCGACCGGGTGTTACACTTCTCTGCCTTCGCCTTCTTTCATTCTACGAAACTCGGTCGTGACGAGCAAAGAGAGTAACACCAAACGAGAAAACTTTTCGTCTCTTTTATGCACAGAACGATCTTGTTATCTATGTCGTCGAATGACAATGAAGACGTAGCCGAAGACCAAGACGAAGACGATGACGACTTCGAGGACGAGGACGAGGACGAAGACGACTGTCGTTGTTATTCGAAAAAAAAAGAAAAAGAAAGAAAAGGTAACTAGAAAAACTTTATACGGCCGAGTTCGATATCAGAACTATGTTACGTTAGTACTGCAGAAAATAAAGAACTAGATAAACGTGTAAATGAATTGAATTGGCCAATAAGTAAAATTTTTGCATGAGTTTATATTTAAATAATTGTATTTTTGTATATAATTATTTGCAAGAAAATTATTGTATTTTGTATCAAAGAAAAAAAAAAGAAAAAGAAAAAATTTTGTATTTTATATTTAAATATACATATAACGCATAACAGCTTATTTTGTATTGAAAAAAAAATATTTCGTATCTTATATGTAACTAAATAATATTATAGTCTTTTTATTTAATGATACTTGATATCTTATATCTTGTAATCTTATGTTTTATAAATATAAATAAACAACACTATATGTTTTTATTTTATTGAAAATTGTTAATACCTTATATCTAAATAAAGAGAAAGAATATATATCTAAATAAAATTCTATTTTATATCTTAATAGTGTTTATTGTAGTAATACTTTTATTATAATAAAATTATATAATAAAATTATCTTCAGTATTTTATATCTAAATAAATATACACTGGTATTGTTTCTATTAACAAATTCCTATATTACTTATTAGCCAATTTAATACATATTTAAAAGAAATTTTCTTACGATTTGTTTGTTAATATCTTAGTATTTTTGAAAATTATTTATTTGTTTCTACGAAGAAAATTTAACAAATTTGAATTTATTTTTTAATAAGGATTTAACTTTTCATATTGATTTATACGTACGAATTATAAAAAGAAGTTTATTCTAAATAAAATAAAATCATATTGGTGCAAAGTAATCTAATTAAAAAATAATAGAAATGATGAAATAGTCGATAAAAATATTTATTCGTATAGATTTTAATTTTAACTTTAATTCGTGAATAGTTACTTAAGAAGAATTAAAATAAAACAAATTAATATCAATAAAATGAAGATATAATTTTAATCAAATTAATAAAGAAAAAAATAAGAGTACATATACACACACGTACGTACGTACGTATATAATGAATTATATAATTTAATACAAAAAAAAAACTATAGATGAAATAATTATCTCTCGAATTAAAATTATAAAAATTAATAGTTCATACGAATATGTGTGTAAAAACTTTCAAATGTATTTAATAAAACAGGATTATATAAATAAATACAAGTAACATAAGAATAATAAAAAATTATAGATATAAATTTTACTTGAAAATAACTAAAATTAAAACGGACAATATCAAAAGTCAAACCACACGAACGTTGAGGAACTTTTGTTACAATAAGTGATCCAACGCATGAATTCTTAAAAAAAAAAAAAAACAGAAAAAATAAATAAATAAAAAAAATTACAAAAAAAAAATATACGTACAATAAAAACATCCTATCGTTATTTAAATAGTTAGCCAATGATAAATGTTAATTTACTAAGATCAATGTTGTAGTTATATATGATTATTTTAATTTAAAATTCTACGAAGAAAATCGTATATTACGAGAATCGATAAATAAATATCGTTTCATCTCAAATACCAAGTTCATACACCATTCTTCGCACTTTTATTTCAAGAAATAGATATCCTTCGGCTATTCGCATATATATATATATATATATATATATATATATATATATATGCCTCTTACACGATTTCTTCACCTGAGGTATCAATGCTTTCGGGTTTATCGCTCATCAGAGGTCAGCTATTTTTACTAGCAAGATAGAAATCCTTTATCTCAGGCTCGAGAGAAAGAAAGGGAACAGTAGGAAAAAAAAAGAAAAAAAAATGGAAAAAAGAGAGAATAAAGGAAAAGGTATTGTTCGATCGAATCAATACATTAATATTAAGTACGAATCGAAAAAAGATTTCTAAGTTCGTAAATAAAATCATTGTGAATCAATAAATAGCTTTAAAACAAAATTTAAATACGTGTTTGTACGATGTGGTTAACATAGTTGAATTATTGATTTGAAATTGATAAGACAGATGAAATTTTGATATGTGAATAATTCGCGTGCAATTTCAATTCATCCCGATCTTCGATTACAAGGTAACGATCGCTCGAAATATTATACAAAATTTATGATAAATCGCGTAATTTAAACTTCGTAAATACGTGTTAAATGATAATGTCAATTAATAACGTGAATTTTTCTTTGAAAAGTTTTTATCGGACCAATCAAATATAACGTAAGGATTAGGATACGAATTTGTAGATTTAACGAAATATTTTCATGTATGTTTAAGTTTTCTTTTATTGAAATTCATACACACGCGCGCGCGCGCGTATATATATATATATATATATATATATATATATATATATTATGTACACATACTCATAAATGTTCATTCCCAGTTTCTGTTCTTATCAGAAACTTCCAGCTTCAAAATGGCTTAAATCACTTACTAATACATATTATATAATACTTATGTACTCATAATATTTTTAAAAAGTCGGACAACTTCTTCTAAAGCCGAAAAATTACCAAGTTTAAAAAGATTAAGTAAAAAACAAAAAAGAAAAAATCGAACTCCTTGTCCAAACTCAAATGCATAGAAAAAACGCGTGTAGTAAGTTGACACCCATTTATTGAAAATATTTATTCCGTTTTTCAAAATAATAACGACACCTTTAATAGCATATTAAGCCTTAGTAAACAAATTTGCAACAAATACAACCATACGCAAATATAGGAAACTAATGAAGCCACTCTTGATCTATTTATATAAAATATTTACCCTCTCTTAAAAAAATAAAAAAAAAATAAATAAATAACAGAGACTTTTAAAGAGCAATTATACGAAGTAAAACTAATTTGCGTTTTAATGACGCAATGCAGAGCGGGGGCGTGAGATCAGATTAAAAAACGTCAGTTTAGTTAACTCGATTCGTATCGAAAAAACAAACGTTACTTGGCTTTATGCTTTCCAGCTAACTTTTATTTATCAAAACGTGAGTCGATAGGGAATCTATCCTTCTCCCTCCCTTGGTTCCTATAAATCGACATTATTAATAGAAGAGCAGTAACGCGTTCTAATGCTCTTCCCCTCTCTCTCTCTCTCGCTCTCGCCCTCTTTTTCTCTTTATCTCCATTCCTTTTGTTTTTACTTTCATTCTTATTCTAACCATCCCTTACGTCCATGTTAAATGTCAAGATAGTCCAGAAATAGAAGAATTTTTAAAGAACATTTATTTTTCTTGTCTTTTCACTAAATTCTATTATTTAATGTCTCACCAACCGCTTATGTGGGTCAGCAATGTACAAAAAAATAGTTCAGAGTTCGTCGTGGTTTAAACGGTGCAATTCTAAAATATTATTAATACCATTATCTTATTACAAACAAAAAAGAATACATTAATACACAAGAAAAAAAAGAACATATTTACCAAATAGGAATAATTATCAAAGTTATAAAATTATCTTACCGTCCTTCTCATTATCATGACTATTATGGATAGACATTATTAATAGCACAGTAATGCGTTGTAATGTTCTTTTCTTCTCTACCCCCCTCTTTCGCCCGCCTCAATCCTTCTCTTTTTCTTTATTTCCATTTCTTTTCTTACTTTCATTCTTACCACATTCCCTCACATATCCCATGTTATATGTCAAAATTTTCGTAAAAATACAAAAACTTTAACCGATCTTTTTCCTTTCTCCCTATTTTCTTTCCTTCTTTCTTTTTTCATTCTATCATTTAACGTTGCACCAACCAACCCCGCTTATGTGGGTTAACGACATGAAAGAAAAAGTTCACAGTTCGTTGTACCACAAATAATATAATTCTAACATCTTATTAATATTATATCCTGTTACAAACAAAGGCAAACATATTAATAGAAATAAAAATTGGATAAAAAATATGAAATAATTGTCACAATTACGGAATAATAACGTTATTGTCTCTCTCTCTCTCTCTCTCTCTCTCTCTCTCTCTCTCTCTCTCTCTCTCTCTCTCTCTCTCTCTCTCTCTCTCTATATATATATATATATATATATATATATATATATATATATATATATATATATATATCCATTTCTCTTTTCTAATTTCATTCTTGTTCTTATCATCCCTTACGTTCACGTTAAATGTCACGATTATCGAGAAACAGAAGAATTATAAAGATCATTTTCCTTTTTCCTTTCTTTTTTCTAAATTCTATTATCTAATGTCGCACCAATCGTTTATGCGAGGTTAACGATATAAAAGAAATAGTTCACAGTTCATTGTACTTTAAACGATATAATTCTAAAATCTAATTGGTACTGTATTTTTACTAAAACTAAAGATAAGTATTAATAAAAAAAGAAAAAAAAAATTTACAAAATAGAAATAGTCGCCACAATTACGAAATAATAACGTTATTGTCTTTCTCACTCTCTCTCTTGGTTACTATAGATCTACTTTATTAATAGCACAGTAATGCGTTCTAATGCTCTTTTCTTATCTCCCTGCTACCCCCTTCTCTCTCGCTTTTCTTCCTTATCTCTACTTCTTTTTTTCTTTTCATTCTCATTCTTACCATCACTTATATCCATGTTAAGTGTCAAGATTTTCGAGATATACAGGAATTTTATACATCTTCTTCTTTTCTCTCTTTTCTTTTTTTTTTTTTTTAAATTCCATTATATAACATATCGCACCAATCGCGAATGTGGGTTCATCAACGACATAAAAGAAAAAGTTTGAAGTTCGTAACAATTAATTCTTCTTTTTAAAATCGCATTAGTATTATATCTTATTAGAAACAATGATAAACACATTAATAATGAACAAAAATTGATACGAAATAGGAATAATTATCAAAGTTACATAGTAATAATTTTACTGTCCTTCTCTCACTCTTTTGTCTACTATAGATCGATATTATTAATAGTACATCTAATGCATTCTAATGCTCTTTTCTTCTATCCCTTTACCCTCTCTCTCTCTCTCTCTCTCTCTCTCTCTCTATATATATATATATATATATATATATATATATCCATTTCTTTTTTAACTTTCATTATTATTCTTACCATCCCCCATGTCTACATAAATGTTAAGATTTTCGAGAAAATAGAATAATATTAAAAATCTTGCTCTCTACTGTTCTTTTCTTTCTTTTTAATTTGTTTTAATTCTATTATTTATCGTAGCACCAACCGTTTATGCGAATTAGCGACGTAATAGGAAAAGTTCACGAATTATCGTACAATTTGTTTCTCTTTAAATAGTACAATTCTAAAATCTTATTAGTACTATATTTTATTAGAAACAAACATAAGCACATTGATAAGAAATAAAAAAAAAATAACAAATTGTTACGGAACGTAAATAATTACAAAAGTTTCAAAAAAAAGAAAATAATAACAGTTACCGATCGAAAGAGAGAACGTGCGATTTGATTGATTTTGTTAATATCTGAAAAACAAAAAGAAAACGAGCGCAATTGCAACGAACTTACGAAGATTATTCGAAGTTATCTAATTCGAATGCACGAAGTGACTTTTCCGGTTAAAACGACGGATTAAACGATTGGAATTCATGTAACGTATGGCCGAAAATTGTTCGGAATTTGAACGCCAATCATTTCCGACGCGATGGACAAATAATAATGGATGAAAATACCGTAATCGTTTTGTTTTGGTCCTTTTAAATTGTATGATAATAATTCCGTAGTTAACATAATGATGATCATTTGGGAATGGTGTAAAACGATAGTCGGTTTGGACGGACAGGATTTAGAGAAGTCATTATTTGCTCGGGCGCGGACACATTTGTCAGACTCTAAAAGTCGACTCCCCTCCTAAAACCGGCCCGAAGTAGCACTGAAATTACTGAAACTATATGGGCGAATTCGCAATAAACTTTGAGTAGCGCAGAGAGATCGTCTATTTTGACGTTGATCACTTTCCCGAAGCGAAATATCGTCTATGGTTAACAGATAAAATTACAAAACAATATACGTAAATAATAACCCCGACAAATTCGTATTTTACCTTTTTATAATGAAAAAAAAGGAATCCAACGAAAGTAACGAAATAAGGAATAATAAATATTTTGACTCTTGATTTAATGGAATTTATTTCGTGATAGATATAGGAGATAGATAGATAGATAGATAGATAGATAGATAGATAGATGGATAGATAGATAGATAGATAGATAGATAGATAGATAGAGAGAGAGAGAGAGAGAAAGAGAGAGAAAGAGAAAAAACAGAAAAAAAAATATGCAGATAGAAATAAAAAAAAAAACTTCGAAAGCTCTTATACGACGATTAATCATCGATCGTTGTTTGTCGTAATAAAACAAATTTTACGATAAATGAAGATACTATCGAAGATAAATCGAGCAAATAATAATACATGCCGAGTAAATTGTGTGTGTGTGTGTGTGTGTGTGTGTGTGTGTGTCGGTCTGTCTGTGTACTCATATCGATAAAATTATTTTACCACATATATTCTCCAGACTATATCGGATGTCTGCTTAGAATTTTTACAAAGTGAAACTTTTGAAATTTATCGATCATCTATTCCTTCGGAACAATGCAAGCACGTTAATGCACGTGCCCTTTTCTCGCATACCATCGTAGACACCACTACCACAAAACACCATGACCGCCACCATGACTACGACCACGACCACCACCGCCACTATCACCGCCATCACCGGCATATCTCTTTCAAAGTGCATACCCAAAGCATTTTACTTTATAAAAAAAAAAAAAAAAAACACCGTACACACGCTTTAATGGTCCTTTTTTTTTTCTTTTTTGATGTTGCTATCTCGAGCGATAAAAATCGGTAAAAATCCGATATATTCTCGGTATATATATATATATATATACATAGTCGAGAACTCGATTAAATTTCATTAAGAATGAATATTGTACTGTATTTATTTGAAAAAATAATTATTACTTACCACAGTGATGGGATATACTGGATTGATGATTGTAAATAGGAGAACGTGATTCGGCTTATTGTTATCTTCCCTGAAAAAAAAAAGAAATATATATATATATTAAATCATATAAAAATAAACAAACAAATAAATAAATAAATATATATATATATATATATATATATATATATATATATATATATATATACATATGATTCATGTGAGATAAAAGTTATTTGAATAATTTAACTTAAACGTAAGATAAGAGATTCAAGAGAAAGTTTTTCGTAATAAATATAATACGATAACATAAAACAGCTTAGGGATGTGTGTGTGTGTGTGTCCTTTAGATGAGCGTTCAGATAAAATAGATAAGATAGTTCCTCGTTTGGGATGAAAACAAAGTGAAAGCAACAAATCAACGCCAAGACGATATACCATGAAGCGTGCAGCCGCATCCAAACGACAACCACCATCTACCTCTTGCGATTCTCGATAACGACACGAACGTCCCTTCTCATCGATTTACTAATATATATATATATATATATATATATATATATATATATATATATATATATATATATATGTGTGTGTGTGTGTGTGTGTGTGGATAAATAGATAGAGAGAAAGAGAGAGAGAGAGAGAGAGAGAGAGAGACCTATCACGCGATCCGATGTTGTTTCGCTTCTATCGATAACTATTTTACTCGAGTAATGTACTTTGCTTTCGATTAATCTATGCCATTGAAATTCGTCAAAGTTTCTCTCTAACACAAACAGATATATGTGCACAAACACTATACGTATATCTACTTATAAAGGGTGAGTTATTTTGAAATTAAGATACATAAATATTTCGGCAAATATACAATGCATGTATATTTACATACAATGCAATTATTGAAAAAGAAAGTTGACAAAAGAAAAAAGATAGAAAACAAAAGAAAAACAGTTGTTTGATATTTGGAAGGCAAACATATATAACGACATTAAACTATTTCGGATTTCACCATTTTCACTACTTTATTTCATCGTCTTAAATACTTATTAAAAAAATATTTCTTTTAAACCGTAAGACACACACACACACACATTCCAGAATTAAACAACTTTTGAAAACAACTTTCTAAACAAATTTTTTTCAATCTCTATTTTTTACGGTATTTAACATTATCTAACAATTATCTAACAAATGATGTTAAATATCGTAAAAAGTAAGGTTAAAAAGAAAAATTTTTTTTCAGACAATTCTTTTCACAAGTTGTTTGATTCTGGATAACATCATATATAACTACGTTATTCATTTTCGATTCATTGAGCGTTTTCACAATTATTTCAAGATAATCTTTATAATTTATATTCCTTCTTTTTTTTTCCCCTAATGAAAACCTACAATTTTTCTAGCGCCATCTTATTTTTTACAAAAAAAAGGAACAGCTTTTATCTGAAACATTTTTTCTATCCAATCTCTATTTTCTACGACACCGTAACATTGTTTGAACAAAAAAAATCTTAGAATGGATAAAAATAAAAATTTAAAAAGAAAAAAAAACGGATATTCTTTTTTAAGAAAAATATTATTTTAATAAATATTCAAAATGGTGGCCTCGATTAACGATACACTTTTCAATACGCTTGATCAAAGTTTGATTGATTGATAGGTACGTAAATAGAATATTCCTGTAAATATTTCTACAAGCAATTACAACGAGCTCTTTCATAACTTCTGCCGTTATTGGTACGTCTTGATAGATCATTTGCTTTGAGGTAACCGCAAGAAAAAAAAATTAATAATAATAATGTAGAATATTTAAATCTGACGTGAGGGCAAGCGAATGTACTGCCCTAGATATGTCCCATCGCAACGGCAACTCTAATACCAATCTAGTATTTCTATTTCAATAAACGAATTACATAGTCGAATAACCGGCACGTGATTAAAAATAATAATATATATTAAAATAATAATACATATTTAAAAATAATGTTTTTTTTTTTAATAATAAGTAATATACCTTTTTTATTATATACATAGATTTCTGTCCGTCCTAAATCTTTCTTCACAAATAAATATAGTAAAAAGTAGAGGTTGGAACGAAAAAAGAAAATTATTCGGACAAAAATTGTTTCTTGTAACTTTTCTTTATCCTTCTTTGAGTAAAATAAGATATCATAGTAAAAAATTGTGGATTTCTGTTATTTAAAAAAAAAAAAAACAATTAAAAATGACCCTGAAATAATCTTAAAAATTACATCGTAAAGGATATAAATAACGCCGTCATATTGCACGATATAAAAATTGAACAATTTTTTTCTTTTTCAAAACAAAAAATCCGTTGCTTCCGAAATATTTTTAATTTTCCCAAATTAAAAAATATAGCCTATATGTGTATGCTTAAATTGTATAAATATCTAATAATTAAAATCTGATATTATCTGATATTATTATGGATAATTATTTGTTACACTTCGTAAAGTTGTTAAAATTTTACGAATAGTTGAATATTGTTTGGAATTATTGTTTAATTTTGAAATCTTTATAACGTCTTTGAAATTACATATGCACACAAATTCTCTCTCTCTCTCTCTCTCTTTCTCTCTCTCTCTCTCTCTCTCTCTCTCTCTCTCTCTCTCTCTCTCTCTCTCTCTCATTCTCTCCTTCTCTCTTTCCTTAAAATATTTCAATTACCACGCGAATTATCGTGTTGAATCAAGGAAATTTGATGAATTGCATCTCCATTAATTCTAAGAACGTCTACTACCAACGCTCGTGGACCTTTTACCAACGAAATTTAAAGCAAAAAAGAAAAGTAAGTACGTCTTTTCGACGTAAATTAGGCAAATCCTTTTATTTCCCTTCTTTTCTGCATTCTTTTTTCCCCTATTTCTTCTTCTTTTTTCCTCCTTTCGCAAAATTTTCTTCGTCGTTACTCTTCCCAACGTACCTTCGTGAAATATTAATAAAACTTATGGAGAGAATAAAATTGGTCTTTGTATAATATAACCAAATTTTGAAAAAATAAAATATTCAGAAATATTTCATTAATTCGAACAAATTAGACTTTAGATCTAAAATTTAATCTTCATTGCGTCGCGAAGCAACTTGGAATAAAATAGAAGAGAAAAATTTAACGTCATGGGGATGTACCATTATGGAGAAGTTCTTTTTTGTTTTATAACCTTTATAAAACTAAAATGTAATTCCAAGGGATAAACTTTTTTCTTTTTCGAAATAAACTCAACTTTTTAATTAATATAGAAATCTATACTCCAACCCTTCATAAATCCATATAACTTTGAAGTCACATACTCGTATATCTTCTTTTTTTTTTCAATGAAATTTTAATGAAATTTTATTTCATATTTTACTCCATATAAAATTCTCCTAATGCGTATTCTAAGATGTACGTTATACTTTAATATCACGTAATTATAGGAGTAATAAATTTTTCTCGGATCAAAAAAAAGAACAAAGATACGAAAATAAAAAAAATTATATAATTGAAAACTGATGGTATAACTTATACTAACTACGGATTATAAGATGTTAGTATATCGTTAATAGTAATATAAATATAATAAAAGAAAAATAATAATATTCTAAGTTATAGACTGCATAAAAAATACTAATATAGAAATACTATACTAATAAGTATAAACTATACGAATATAATTATATTAGTTGCATTAATAATGATATACAAATACAATTATATTAGTATAACTTATACATATTAGTATAATTAGTCATAACACTAATATGCTTACTATACTAGCACATTACAAATATAAAATAAGTATAAGTTATACTTATTATACTAGTATATAAGTTATAAAACATTCGTATAACTATAATACACCTATTGTTGAAAAGTATACTATTGTTGTACTATTAATTTTCAATCATATAATTTTTCAAAAAAGAGAAACGAAGAAAATTTGTGCGTACAAAGTGTTAAAAATGTTTTCATCGGACACGAACGAGCACGTAATAAAAAATATTTTATTCAATGTAAATTAACTTCTCAAAAAATCTTAGAACAAAACGAGAAATATTTACGGCATTCCATCGTGAATAAATTGGAAAAGATAAAGAGGAAGTATTGATCCGTTAATTTGTGCAGTTCTAACAATGTTTAACTACGCGCGCGCGCACACATACACAAACACACAGACAGGCAGACAGACAGAGTGACAGACAGAGAGAGACAGACAGACAGACAGACAGACACTTACGTACTTATATACGTTACATTACATACGTACGTATGTATCTATGTATCTATGTACGTATGTATCTATGTATGTATGTATGTACGTATGTATGTACGTATGTATGTATGTATGTATGTATGTATGTATGTATGTATGTATGTATGTATGTATGTATGTATGTATGTATGTATGTATGTATGTATGTATGTATGTATGTATGTATGTATGTATGTATGTATGTATGTATGTATGTATGTATGTATGTATGTATGTATGTATGTATGTATGTATGTATGTATGTATGTATGTATGTATGTATGTATGTATGTATGTATGTATGTATGTATGTAGTATGTATATGTATATGTATATGTATATGTATATGTATATGTATATGTATATGTATATGTATATGTATATGTATATGTATATGTATATGTATATGTATATGTATATGTATATGTATATGTATATATGTACGTTATCATATTTCGAAAGTATATACCAAAAACGTGTTGAAAGCATGCGAATCGATTCGTAAAAACAATACTCCGTTAACGAGACAATTTACCGAGCGACTGATAATCAGTGCGATAACGACATACGGTAGAATGATGACATAATTAAAGTGACGTATAACGTCGACAGTGAACTTTACCAATCGATTCTGACGATAGAAAGAGAAAGAGAAAGAGAGATAGAGATAGAGATAGAGATAGAGATAGAGAGAGAGAGAGAGAGAGAGAGAGAGAGAGAGAGAGAGAGAGGGGATTTGCTCGTGTATGACCAGAATTAATCAGCGAACAAGCGAACAAAGATTTCTCGAGATAATCGAATTTTTGATATAAAGGTCACGTTTTACGAAACGCGCAAGCACGATGGATTTTTTATCGTACATAAATAGTATATTTATATAACAATAGAAAAATCGAGTAAATATTGGCCTTGATCGAAGAAATATATTAGCTACCCTCTTTAGCTCTATTGAAAAGTTCGTGATAATAACCTTCCTTACTTCTTTTATTTTTCTTTTTCTTTTACTTTTTTTTTCTCTTTGTTTTTACTTTTCATCCCATTTAAGAAGAAATATTAACGATCATATATACGTGTAAAAATAGTTAAAATTATATCGTAACGAAAAAAAAAAAAAGAATTTATAAACAATGAATGGCATACATCCTAATACGAATAATTAGAGCTTTATTGTAGAATGAACTTTGTCAGAATGTTTAAGAAATGTTTAATAAATATAAACTCATGCTTCGTATAGTGTAGTTATATGCTAGTAGTTTTTTATTTTTTTCTTTATTCTTTTTTTTTCTTTTAAATTTTATAATGTAAAACATATAGTATAACTATACAATGTAATATTTTTTAATTAAGTAAAAAAAGAAGATAAGGAATACCAAAAAAAGGAAGGATAATTGCATACAAATCGAGAACGATGAACGAAAAAAATTCCGAAGCATCTTCGTGGAAATGATGATATTGTGATAGAAAAATGAATATAAAGGTGCATATAATATAAATACATATAAAAGTATTAAATATAAAATAAAAGAAGATCGTACCTCTTTCGCCTAGGCTCATCTCCGTATCCACCGTATTCGTGATTCTGTAACATAGGATGAATAAAAAACAATTAGAATGAAAAAAATATCGAAATAGTATCGACGTGTAATTATTTTCTTTCGAGCGTATTCAATTTATTAGCCAAATATTTAATTTGAACTTCAAAACGTTCCGTTCGAATTAGCACATAAATACGCTTATGATATAATATAGTATAAAATATACATATACATATATATAATAATGTGTATATATAATATATATTATATAATATTATATATTATATATTGTGTGTAAAATACATATATATATATATATATAATATACATATATATAATAATGTGTATATATAATATATATTATATAATATTATATATTATATATTGTGTGTATAAAATATATATATATATATATATATATATATATATGTATGTATATATATATATGTATGTAGTGTATATATATATATATATATATATATATATATATATATATATATATATATATATATATATATATATATATACACACTTTCAATTGGTATATTTTCGAATTATGTTGTCGGTGTAATAATTCATATATTAATGTTAATGTTGTTGATTACATTACCGAGAAGGTATTCCTTTCTCCACGGGCTTTTCTTTTATCAAGTGGTTGACGAAAGTATTGATCCGAACCGGTATACGAAGAGAAGGCCATCACGGGATTTTTGTGAAACTTTCAAATTTGCGATAATCAACAGAAATCGTCAGATTTTCCGAGACACGTAACTCGGAAATACTTTATCAGCGCGTCCTGTTTTCCTAGAAAACAGTTGTTTAAGGTCAATTCGAAACTGCGATAACTCTCTACGTTGACAAATAAAAACGTAATCTTTTACGATCGTATTATACAATCGTTCGCAGAATTGTTTTTTTCTTTTTTTGCAAACTTTCTTCTTTATATTTAAATAGAACAATTAATATTCAATTAGGAGAGCTTTGAAATATAAATAAGCACGTATGTACAGTAAAATTATGCATGTGAAATTAAAATTAAAGGGAAAAGAAAGAAGAGGAGAATATTTTATGATCGGCAGAGTTCGAAAAAAAAGCGTTGAGCAATTGTGATTTAAAAAAAAAAAAGAAAAAAAAACAGGAAATAAAATAAAAAATAAGAAGTACGTATGACAAAGAAAATAAGTATCTTGGAGAAAAAATTTTTTCTTTTTTCAACAAAACATAAGCGCGATCGACCTTACATCGAAATATCTCTTCAAGGAAGATTTTTATCTTTAAAACATGTAGAAAGGTAAGGAGTATCGGCGTAGATCACGAAAATGTGATAGAACGATAAAAAAAAAAAACATGAAATATTTAAACATAATGTTCAAACGTTGTCATTCACAAAAATTCAAAGACATATGTTTATTATGTTCACGCGAATGTTTCTATGGAACGTCGGTAAAAGGGTATAACAGGGAGGGAGAAGGAGGGAGGAGGGAGGAGGGAGGAGGGAGGAGGGATGGAAAGATTAAGAGGGTGGTGGGTCGGTGGGAACGGTAAGAGAGGAATTTCCATTCGCAATGGCCTTTCTTCCATTTATTCGATAAAACTTCGAAGGATCGAAGGATAGGATAATCCTGATGGTAGGATTCGTCATTTCTTCTTTCGTTCTTATAATCGACAAAATCGATCAAAAACTAAGTAAACGATTTTAACGATATTATATATATATATATATATATATATATATATATATATATATATATATATGGTGTCTCACGGAACTGGGCCGAGCTATGTATATCTTTGAAAGGATTGGAGATCGAGAAAAATGTCATGCGACAAATTAAACGATATTAAACGCTACATAATTCTGTAAAACTTTCATGCATTTCTTCTTGTGTGCATCTGGCAGTTGCAAGGTGCAATTTTTTTTGTTAAATCGAACTAATTTTGATATCATTAATCGATGCAGGTTTGAACCTTCTACATAACACGTTAATAATGCTACGTCCTGACAAAATTGTTGGTATAGGTGTGATTTTAATTTCAAACATGCTGAGTTGTATCAATGTTTAATATATTTAGATGAACACGAGAGAGAGAGAGAGAGAGAGAGAGAGAGAGAGAGAGAGAGAGAGAGAGAGAGAGAGAGAGAGAGAAAAACCCACACTAGGTACTGTCTTAAATTAAGCCATTAAGGGAGATATATTTTTATGAATGAATAAAATTAATTTATTTGAAAAAATTCATTCATTTATTTCGGCTATAATGATTTTACATTTTTTTTTTGTTTAAAATTTATTTTCCTTCTCAAAAATCAACCAATAAAATCATCGTGAACATCAAACCATAAGTCATACATAGTGATTAAAAAAATCAACGTATTACCCCTTTTTTTTACTTTTTCTTTATTTCTTTGTTCATCGATACAACTCTAAACGTGCAAATTATTATTATCAAAATTTTATTAACCTCGTACAGGCAAAAAAACGAGACGAATTACCAACAAAAGCAAAAAAGAACAAAAAAAAAAGAAAGCAATAAAATTGCTAAGTCGCGTGCGAAACCGCTCGAAGAGAAAAAGAACAGATTGCGTGAAAGAATACGTCTAAATGTGTCAAAACATATTGAAATAATTCGACATGTTTGAAATTAAAATAACACCTAAACTAACAATTTTCAGGACATAACATTATTGACATGTTTTACAGAGTGTGGAAAAACTGCATCGATTAATCCATGAATGATTAGTTTTATTTAAGAAAAAAAGTGCAATTACACCTTGAAAATGCACCGATGCGCAAAAAAAAATGCATGAAAGTTTCAGAGAATTATTAAATACCGTTTAATACCATTTAACTTTGTCACGTGACATTTGTCTCGAATCGTTTCAAAGATATAACTTGGCCTAATTCAATGGGACACCCTGTATATAGGTAAATACGATTGCAATGTTAGATAAATAAAGTATGTGATTAATTAAAAAAAATGTCCGAGAGAATGCGAATTCTTTTGTGATTGTGTGTGTGCGTGTGGGAAGGGGGGCTTCTTGAAAATTCTATTAATAAATTCCTACACAAGTTAGAGCTTGTACTTTTACGATATAATTTACGGTAAACCAACGCGATCGTAATAATGTATCGAATTACTATAACAACGCATAAAGGTAAGAAAGTAAGATTAAATTCGGAGCCCCCTCCCGCCCCTACACGACGAAGGCACCGATTTATTTTTTTTATTTTTTAATAAATGCTACGAAATATTGTAAACGGTACTTATTGTACTTGAGAAAATCATGTGGCAAGTCGTTTCTATTATTCTACATTAATATGTTAACCGTTGTATTTATATTGTTATAATTAGCGAATTTATTTTTGTCACCTATTTTTATTATACATATCTTGATTTTCAAATTAATAATTATTCGTTTTTTTCTAATTCTCATTGGTAAAACGTTCAAAGTCCCTTGAAAGACGTGTTGACGATTTTATTATCCGGGATAAAAAATATACGAAGAAAAGAAGAAAAAAAAAAGAGTAAAACAAGAAATAAATATACGTATTATTGCGAACAAAACAAACGCGAAATTTCGAAATTTAGCGATATCGCAATGTCGGTTTTTCATGTATTTTTTATGCTATTTAAAATATACCCAGAGCAGAGTTTTAAATAAATCCTATTATCGCGCAACCAAAGTCTGTTTTTTAATTATCCAGATAAAAACGAAAATAAAAATACAAAACGAAAAAAATAAAAAATAAAAATCAGCCTCAATACAAAGACAAATGAGAGGATTCAACTTTTTCGAGACCATAATTTTTCGACAATGTTTCTCACTGGAAATTTTTTAACATGAATTCTGTCGAGTTAGATTTTTACATATGAGAGAATTTTTGGCTGTTACAAAAAATTGATTTCAATGTTAGCATCAAGAAATTTATCTAAGAGATACAAATTCTTTGTTTTGACTTTGTTTACTTGTTAATAGTGGAAGCATCTCTCTCTCTCTCTCTCTCTCTCTCTCTCTCTCTCTCTCTCTCTCTCTCACACATACACACACACAAAATCGCACATGTACACGTACACTCTCTATTTCTATTTCTCACTAACTCTGGCGTACTAGGACAGATGTATGATTCGCATAAAGAAGAATTTTATGATCTTTACCAAGAATTCTGCTCTTCAAATACGTCGAACATAACTATGGCAGTTTCTTAAAACAAATTATCAACGAGAGAATATATTTGTTGAAATCGCAAGACATTTACGAGCATAACTAATAGATACGATATAAATGTTTTGTAAGGTATTAAAAAGTATCTATATATAAATATTATTTATTTTCAAATATGAAATGAAATTGAATTCGTTTTAAATATTATCATTTCCAACTATAACCTACATATAAGATCGACCAAGATCATTTAATATCCTCTTTAAGAAATGTGCGTGCGTGCGTGTGTGTGTGTATTTGTAGATGTTTCACGATAAAAACCGATAAATAATTTCTTTTTTTTTTTTTTTTTTTTTTTTTTTTTTTTAAAGATAATTCACAGATGAAAAAGAATATTATTTTCATTCTTAAACCAACTTATCATCCAAAATATATTGTCTGTTATCAGAGTATTCAAAGATGTTCAACATTTATAAACTACTTGTATGATACGATACAAGCTATATCCCATTTCGAGATAATTTATTTTTTAAATATAAAAAGTAAAAAATGGAAGAGCATATCTATTATTATTTTTAGTTGCATAAAAGGTGGAGAAAGTATTTTCTTGGAAAATTATCTAAATTAGAAGCACATATATATACAATATCCATTAAAATCAGTCAAATTTAATGTTTTGTCGAAAATGTTCAGATGACATAATAATATTCGCAAAAATTATTATAATAATTTACTGAAGATAATTTCTCAGAGCCACCATTGTTTTCATGTAACCTATTTGTACATACAAAATCGATCCGAATTACTATTAAGGAAATAAAATAATAAATAAATAAAAAGAAAAGAAGGAAGAAGAAAGAAAACTCGAAAATTTTCTCAAAATTATATAAATATTTATATAAGATGTCAACCATACTCAATTATTTCGATAATTCAATATCTATAATTCTCTAACGATTCTTTTTTTGTTTTTAATCTACAAGCAAAAAATATTCCATCAATCGCATCTTCGTTAACTCTGTCATTCGAAAAATGGTAAAACGCGAAAAACCAATTATATATACATATACATATACATATACATATACATATACATATACATACATATATATATATATATATATACATATACATATACATATACATACATATATATATATATATATACATATACATATACATATACATACATATATATATATATATATATATATATATATATATATATATATATATATTGGTTC
This sequence comes from Dolichovespula media, assembly GCA_911387685.1. Classification (NCBI taxonomy): domain Eukaryota; kingdom Metazoa; phylum Arthropoda; class Insecta; order Hymenoptera; family Vespidae; genus Dolichovespula; species Dolichovespula media. The sequence continues at coordinate 5,014,084 of OU426867.1, forward strand.
TCATAGAAAACTAACGGAATAGTCAAAATAACGGTAGATATATAAATAAATATTTTAGAACGAAAAGATTGTTGGATAAGTTATGTACACATGTTAGAACGAACGTACGACGTCCAAACTAATGCAAGTGACAACGTTGACGACACACAACGACCAGGGAGATGTGATAAAGATGCATTCCTAGCTCGGTTTTAGCACGGAAGAAATGTGCGCATCGCTTGTAAACAAGAGGATCCTTTCAACATTCTCGCGTGCTATGGAACAAGAAGAAAAATGGCCGGATGAGTACAGTTCGTCGATTTAAATATTTCCTGACAGTCACAATATCCATCTCTCTCTCTCTCTCTCTCTCTCTCTCTCTCTCTCTCTCTCTCTCTCTCTCTCTCTCTCTCTCTCTCTCTCTCTCTCTCTCCCTCTCCCCCCCTCTCTCATTCACTGTCTCTTTCACACATACACACACACTTTCCTTTCTTTTCATCTTGATCGCATGATCTCTCGAGAGTACACGAACGATGACTCTTCTCTAATGTTTATCCTGAAACAACATAAGTGTCGAAAGATTTTTCGACGATGCGTTTCATACAACAAGCAAATTTTTTCCAGGCGAAAAAAGAAAAGTTCCATACATATAAAAAAATGAAATCGCGTAGACTACATAACGTAATCTTATGTATTTCACGACTCGTAATGAGAATATTCCGATGTCAATTTGATTGGCTCCTTTTTCTTTCTCTCTTTCTTTTCTCTTTTCTTTTTTAATTTAATGTTTATATGAACAGAAAATATGTTTATATGAATGTTTAATGTTTATATGAACAGAAAGTATACACACACACACATATATATACACATGTTATTTATAATATCTTTTATATAATACTTAAATAAACAATATAATATAAAGGGATCGTTCAATGTAATCAAATTATCAAGGGATGGATTTTACATATACCTACAGAAAAAAAATAAGTCAGAAAGAATGTGTTTTTCTTTCTTTTTTTTTTTTTAAGACCTCATTTTCGAGGAAAACGAATTTTGAAAGTGAATTTTGCTTTTATTCTATATTTAATTCGAACAGTGTCATTTGATTAAGGATAAGATTGTTAGTTCTTTCAAGAATTCTTTGATTAATAATATCGTGACGAAACAAAAAAGAGTAATGAAACGAAATATTATCTTTATAATAAATAATGTTGGAATTTTCAATACATAAAAAATAGCCAAATGATTCAATTTATTAATCATATTGTTCGACATATTAAAAAGGACTCGAAAAAAAAACCGATATCGACTAAAAATTCTATAAGTAGCTCCTAATCGATATAGACTTAAAAAAATAAGAAAAAAAAATAGAAAAAAAAAATAATAATAATAGAAAAAAATCGAGCGATAAAATATAAGACGCTCCATCTAATTGTGAAAAAAAGAACTTACGGCTTCCGAGTTTTCCGGGTTTTCCTTGCAACAAAAAAAAAAGAAAAAAAAAGAAAAAAGGGGAAAAAAATAAAATTTAAAAAACGTGGGATAAAAAACCAGCAGACGGTTTAATAAGAAAAGAATTCGAACCGTGGTAATCGAGGTTATACTGGCCTAAGCGGTTTGCCAAAGCGATATATAATAACAAGAGAAGACGGTAGGAGAGAACCAGTCCGGGAGATTAGAATCTCTCGTAGAAAAGCAGCGCATAGCATAGACGTTACGAAGCACAGTGAATCAACCAAAATCCAATATATACATACATATACATATATATATATATATATACACATATAGATATATATACATATACACATACATATGCGTATAAACGTTATAAACATAACTTTGGCTCTGGCGTTCAGCCAACCACGTGCTTTTCTCTACACTCAATGGATACCGCGTTGACCGGTGAAAAAAAAATAAAAAAATGAAATAAAAAATAGAAAAGATGTTTCTGCGTATTATATACATTCACATATACATACATTCATAATACGTACACACATACGTATGTACCTTACTACCTACATACATACATAGATACAACATGCATGCATGCATGCATGCGTACATACGTGTGCGTATGCGCGCGCGCTTTTGTGTGTGTGTGTGCTTCGTAACCCAGCGGATTTCATTGATCCGTTCATCTTTAACCTTCTTACAACTCCCACCACTTCTCATCTTCTCATCTCGCATATACATGTGTATCTGTCTGTCTGTTTGTGTGTGTACAGATCTACTCGGATACTTTCGAAAAATCAAAACGAAGAATTCGACAAGATAAAAAGAGAACTTTTTCCTAAAGTGTTTCGTTAAAAGCTTTATATATCCATGAAAAATTCTTCGAGTTCATTCTAATTGTTCACTTTCCCAACGGCCCACGCATTTTCCTCGAACATATTTTCTTCGACCTAATTGTATAACTCATACAATTTAGTCGCCCAATCAACTTTTAGCTTATCCCAAGGATTATTTTCTTTTCGATAGTACGGCATGAAAACAAATTTTTCTTAACTAGTTGAAATATTGAAAGTTCACATTTGTCGTATCTTCATAATACACGATACAATCAACAGTAAAGAATAAAGAGAATTATTTTTCATATATTTATTTTTATATTATAATCAATATAATATAATATTACTTAATCGATAAAGTAGACCGGGATTTTCATAATTTTATTATATTCAAATAAACCGGTTATAAGGTTTTTATTAAAATTTTCATCTTCAATTATTAACGTTACGTAACCCAATTTTTTCAATGTTTCTTATAAATATTCAATATAAAAAATTATATAATTTAAAGTTACCATATTATTTGTACTAATATAATCACACACACGTACGCGCACACACGGGGGGAGGGGCATTTTATATTATATTACATTCTTAGAAAATACTGAAAAAAAAATTGCGTTTTGCATTTCTCATCGGGTAACTCAATATAATATCATCCATGATCATATATCATGATCATATATCTTGATTATATATGGCATAGTAATTGACATGGGTCTAAAAAATAATAATTTATTCAATTTTACGAACTTATTACTTTAAAAAATATGAAAATTCATTTGATATGAAGCAATAATTAAGTTTTTGACGGTAGAATGAAATAATACTGAAGAAAAAATACAAAAATATACCTGCTTGTTAGAAAGGATTCACTAATTCAATACTATACTATTATATATATATATATATATATATATATATATATATATATATAATACATATATAATATATATACACATATATATAAATATGAACAGTATATTATATCATATTCTTATGAAATACTGAAAAAGAAATTAAGTTCTGTATTTCTCAATCAAGTAACCATATAAAATATCATTCACGATCATACATGACATAGTAATTTATGAGCCTAGAAAATAATTATTTATAAGATATGAAACGCAAAATTAAAATGTCATTATTCAAATACTATACGCGTTCTTCTTTAGGAAGTATCACGAAAGTTTTAAAGCCAAAGAGCGTTTAGGCTCGCCAGTAAACCCGACGCTTTGCCAGCTATTGCACAAGAGAATTATAATGGGATGACGGTCCTTTATGGAAAGCCCACCACAGCAGCTCGTTTCAAGCTCCTCCTCAACTTCCTCTTGCGAAGAAGAATTGGACGATCGAACTGCTCTGGTCCGTTCATCTTTTCGAATTCTTACGCTATACTGCTTTAGATCGAACTTAAATCCACAAGATATTAGTTCAATTTTTCTTTTTTTTTCCATTAACTAACTTTCATGGATATATGTGCTTGTCAATATAAGTACAAATATTCAATTACCTGACAAAAGTTATTACCAATGAATAATGGTACAAATACCAGCGACATTATTTATTTGTATGTACGATATACACGTCATTGTTGTTAATCGTCTTCGTCTCGTTCTACGTTTTTTTTTTTCATAAAAAATATTAAAAAAAAAAAAATATTGATATATAATAGAACATGCGTCTAAACTTTCTCAGGCAGTAACCAATAGTGAAATAATTCAAAAAATGTCTTTGTGGTCTTCTCTCTAAACGTTCTGTACACTCAAAATGTCGGGGATAAATGTTGCATCTGTTGAATTTAAGAAAGCCAAAAAAAGTGAAAAGAAAAGAAAAGAAGAGAGAGAGGAGGAAAAAAAATAAAGAAAAAAAAAATGGCAATGAAAACAACAATTACACTCTAGTTGCGTAATGCGATGCCTTTATCGCCGGCGAAATACTTCGCTAACGAGCGAGACTTTATTTCTGTAGACTTATTTTGGGACGGGTAACTACCGAAATAACGAAGCAACGCGAGGTTTACCCCCAAGCAAAAAGTATCCGCTTTAAGACCGAATAAATCAGCTCTTTACGTTTTTTTTACACAGCTGATCGCTAGTGCAACGTTCCGTTAGAAAGCAAAGTGGATAAGAAATTAACAGAATCGTAGAGAACACGTCAAGACGATAAAGAAGATTAACACTTATTCGTTAATTATCTCTAATTTAAAATATAAATAAACAAATAAAAAAGAAACCTCGAACGATATTTCTTTATCGTTAAATCAGGATCATTTGAGGCATACATAAAAATCTATTGATATATTTATATTGTTATATATTATTGATTGTATATTATATATTATTATATATTATATATATATTGTTATATATATTATTATATATTATGTATAAATTGTTGTATATATATATATTATTTAGTATATGTACATATTAGATATTTATATTAAATAAATGTTATTTAATTTTTAATTAAATTATTAATTTTTATTAAAAAAGTTTTCAAAATATTTAGATATAATAATTAAATAATATTATTTAATATATATATATATATATATATATATATATATATATATATTCATACATATATGTACATAAATTAAAATGAGGTCTATGGTGATCACGAGTCAACGATGACGATAGCGAAGATACTAATCGATTAATTTACTTTTCCGATTTTACCGATAAACGATAACTATCAAATATCCATTGATAACAAAGAAAAAAAAGTAACAGGTCTACTAACTAATGAAAAACGATTGCTTACGATCATGTATAAATTATTTATCAAATTTCATACGTTTAGCTATACTCGTATGACAGTGACATATCGATAAACATCAACTACTTTTCATTCGAAATGTTCCTAATACCCATAAATCATTAATAGAGTTCATATTCATGACACAAATTTATGAAACATTTGAATAATCAAAATCGAGATAAATGAGACAGGTTACGTAATACATTAACACAGGATGTTTCTCAATATTTCAGATTTTTATAAGATAACTTTACAACTGATTGAATATTCTATATATTTTTCCAATTTTAATAACCGTAAAATATATACTAATTGCTAATCATTGTCGATGTATTTTATGTCATGAAATTGATCATTTCGACTCGTTGGGACTAACTTTTGATTTTCTGTCAAAATAATCCTCAGATTAAATATAAATCAAAGTATTTCTTCCGTAACTTGTAAAAGATACTATATACATTTTTTTCTATTTTTTATGAATATTTCAGCATTTAATGATCAATTTAACTTACCATTGATTTTGACTTCCTAACAAAATAAAATATCGAATTAAATGAACCAAAATACTCAATATAACTTTTAAATAATATTGCTTACATAATATTGTTATAAATAGGTTATCCTTTTGATAGGCAATTTAACAATCGATTTAAATTAATATATATATATATATATATATATATATATATTATTTAAAAAATTTTAATAATCCAGTATACATAATAATTCCTGATTATTTTCAACGTATTATAATTTTTATTTTATAAAATGGATTATCATTTTGGCTAATAAATATTCTCTTACTTTCCTTAATTCAAAATGGACGTCAAATTAAATATACCAAAGTGTTCGGTTAAATTTTGAACGATACTCTATATACATACTGGGACGTCTAAATAATCCGCACTTCCTAATTACGACATAGGATCACGCGATTCGACAAGGTTGATTCATCCCACCACTATGCAGTAATCTTCCGGGAAAATATGCATGCAGGTGGAAGAGGCGTACATGAAAGAAAAGAGGAAGAAGAAGAAGAAGAAAAAGAAGAAGAGGAGGAGGAAGAAAAGGAGAGACAAAGAGAATAAGAAGGTGGAATATAAAGTGTGAGAAGATTTATAAATCTCAAGATTATCAATCAAAGAGGAAAACGCAAGATGTCGTATGGTCGACTGACATCGGTCTTCTCCGCCCTTTTGTACTTCCTTCAACCAACTCTCTCGCTCTCTCTCTCTCTCTCTCTCTCTCTCTCTCTCTCTCTCTCTCTCTCTCTCTCTCACTCTCACTCTTTCACTATTTCATTCTCTGTCTCTCTTTCTGACTCCAATTTCAAAGATTCCGCCTCCAGAAACGAGATATCGTTCGCCGCATGCTGCATCCTTTCAGAAGAAGAAGAAGAAGAAGAAAAAGAGAAGGATAAGGAGGACAAGGAGGAGGAGGAAGAGGAGGAGGAGGAGGAGGAAGAGGAGGAGGAGGAGGAGAAAGAGGAGGAGGAGGAGAAAGAGGAGGAGGAGAAAGAAGAAGCATACATCATTGAACGTCACAAAGTTACTTTGAGACGGATCATCGCGCGCAAGCTGGTACAGTATAGTAATGCTTGGCTTTTGCTGCTGGTTGCTAGTGCTGTTGATGCTGATGCTGATGCCGATGCTACGTATCTCTCCTCTCTCCTTCTCTCATCTCTTTCCTACCGCCACCACAACCCCCCTCTCTCTCATCCCTTCTCCCTCCCTTCATCATCCATCCTCTTTTGAAAGATGCCCGAGATAAGTTTATTTCGGTTGGTATGACACATCAAGATTCAAATGAACAACGTCGCCCAAGTTTTCTCTCTCTCTGAGAGACGGCTTGACTTCGCGTTGGCGGACATGACCGACGCACGTTTTCCGGCCTAACATATTGACTGTTTCGTTCTAATGGTTCTATAGTGATGATGACCGGTGTTAGTGACAGTGGTGGAGAAGCGGGGAAGACTGGCGAGGGGTGGTTAGGTGGGGAAGCCATTCCAGTTCTTGAGAAAATACTTATTACAACGCGCGTATATCATTTTTTTTTCTTTTTCCCTTCCGGTACACGTTTCCTTTGTTCCGACTTCAATCAATCGAGAGAATGTTTGTTATATGCGCGGTTTGTTTGTACGTTTTTTGTTTAAAATTTTGTTTCCCAACGTTATAGTGTGTTGTTGTTTCTCTTTTTTGGGGAGATCATTGTTCATGTTTTTTTCTTAATGGGCGCGCGTACACTCGCGTGTGTGTAAAATTCGCGCACAATTTTTGTCACTTTTTATGATCAAGATTCGAATTAAATTTAACGTGCAATGATTTCAACCATTTAACTTAAAAATACTACTTGAGTAAAATTTATTTGTTGTCAATATAGAGAACGTTTCATTTTTATATTATAAAAGATAATGGGAAGTTCTTAATTTGAATGTTATATATGGAGGTTAAATTGAAATGATTGAAGTTAATGAAAGATCAACAATTCAACGTCGAAATTAATAAGAATAACAAAAACTTGATATTAACTGTAACATATTTCGAATACAGACATAACCTATCTTTTTCTCAATAAATCTAACGATGTCTAATATAAAACAGAAAAAAAAGATGACGCTGTAATTTTATCGACGCATATACATATTTTGCTCGTACATATGTACGTACATGAACATTCAAGTTAATCAGTTTAAATGGTTAAACGATCGGTTACACGACGACGAGCCTATAGTTGCATGCAATTAATAAAGAACAATAAAATTCGATCCGCCTTGGCGAGACAACAAGCATCAAACTCTTATCTTCTTCAACACATGTATAGAGGAGCAATAATTCATTTCATTGTTTTAAATTTTACATAGTTGCATACGGATCGATATAAATTTTGTATCATAACGTAATCGCATTCTCAATGAAGAAAACCATATATTTATTACAAAAGAATTCTAAAAAAAATAATTATTTTATTTATTAAATTAAATATGAGTAATCAAAGTGTTATATATATATACATATATATATATATATATTAAATTTTGTTCAAAATGGTTGTTTAAAACAAAATCCTACGAATATCCCACAAGAAAATAATTATGTATACTACTACTATACTACTTATATATACTATTATGTATACATACTATTATGTAAACTAAACCATAACTAACCAAAGTAACCATCATACAAAAACTTGTATTAGATTAAGGAAAAATATGCAGATGGTTAAAAGAAAAGAAAAAAATTCATTAATAGAAGGCAATATTAGTAACGTTCGTGAGTAACTGCGAAATTTCGAACAAAACTATAACGTGTGAATCTGTCGAAGATATTATTCATTATCATACCATTACGAAACTAAGGTTAAATCACGATCACGTAAGAAAGCATTAAATATATTACTTCAATGAGTACATTTACGAGACACGTGCTCATCAATGATTACACACACACACAAATATATATATATATATATATATATATATATATATATTCATATATACATATATACATATATACATGCATACATACGTACATATGTTTATACCAACGTTAGTCAGTTTAATGACGATGAAATAATTATTCGATCCTTCGAAAGAAAGAGAACGCGAAGCAATACCTTCATGGCGGTCTGAAACAAAAGGAAGGGAAGACAGAGCACTACGGTGCTCGCGGTCCGTTGAACCAATACTAGAACGTGTACCAATAAACTCGCGGGGGCAATGGACTCGGTCGATTCCAATAAGAGAGAGAGAGAGAGAGAGAGAGAGAGAGAGAGAGAGAACGACAAGCAAAGGCGAAGGCGAAGAACTAGAGAGAGAGAGAGAGAGAGAGAGAGAGAGAGAGAGAGAGAGAGAACGACAAGCGAAGGCGAAGAACTAGAGAGAGAGAGAGAGAGAGAGAGAGAGAGAGAAACGAACGCTAAGAGAAAGAGAAAAAGAAAAATACAGGGGCTCATCTCTTGCTGTGTACTACTCGATGCGCACATACATACATATACACGTATGTATACATTATATATCACATATATGTAGAAAGGAAGCATATATCTCTTTATCGTACCTTCCCCCACTCCAAAAAAATTCGACTAGGAAAGAGAACAAGGCACCTCACCCTTACGAAAGACACTACTAGAAGAGAGATCGTTACTAGCCGGACTCTAACCTACAAAACGATCGATGTAGTTACCGGCAGAACGACGACGACGACGTCGAAAAGGGGGATTCGTTTGTAACGTTAATCTACGTACACGCGCGAATAACGAAGATAGTACTAGTATGATGATAGAATAAAGAAAGAAAAGAGAGAGAGAGAGAGAGAGAGAGAGGAGGAAGGGAAAGAGGGAGGGTAGAAGGGAGGAATGCCGAAGGAGATAACAGGTTGGTGCCGAAATTCCACTTTGGCGCGACGCCACGCAACACTGCACACAAGAGCGCGCGTAAAAGAAAGAGAGAAACAGAACGAGAGAGAGAGAGAGAGAGAGAGAGAGAGAGAGAGAGAAACGGGTGTTCCGCAACGAGAGATAAAACGAAACGATCTCTCTTCGGAACGCGCGCATCGCCTATTGTCTTCACGGCGTTGTCCTCTCTCTCTCTCTCTCTCTCTCTCTCTCTTACTCTCACTCACTCACTCACTCTTTTTCTGCTCTCCCTGTCTTTCTTTCTGCCGGTCAATCTCTCTCTCACTCTTTTTCTGACTCTCCCTGTCTTTCTTTCTGTCGGCCGATCTCTCTCTCTCTCTACACAACTCACTCTCTTTTCTCTCTCCCCCTCTGTCTGTCTCTCTCTCTCTCTCTCGTTTTCGTAACGACGATAATACGATGGACGAGCAAAACGGCCGGATAAATGGCGACTCGAGCCCAACCCCCTCTCCCTTACTCCCTCCCTCCCTCCAGTCCTCGATGCCGGGCGCACTGAATCCGGCTTCTCCTCGAACCCTCTCTGTCTCGTATCTTTCGCGCTCACTCACACATACACGCACACACTACGCTCGCGCGCACGCACGCTCGTACACACGCGCACACTCTTTTCTTTATTTCTCTTTTACATTACTATTCGTTAAATGTATGTAAGAGGCCCAGCTAAAAATGCACGCTACCCTACGTTCACGTTCACGTTCACGTTTAACGCTTATGGTCGCGTTCACGCTCGCTCGCTCGCTTGCTCGTGTTCGCGCTCGCGCGCACGCGGAGTAGAGGAGAGGAAAGAAGAGGAGAAGAGCACAGGCGACTGTCTTCTCTCTCTGTCTGTCTGTCTGTGTGTCTCTCTCTCTCTCTCTCTCTCTCGTCGACTCTCTTTCTCTTCACGGGACTCCAACTGGAGTGATCAATCGCGAGTATAGAAAGAGAAGGAGGAGGAGGAGGAGGAGGAGAAAGAGGAGAAGGAGGTGGTGATAGTGATGGCGAAGGAGGAGAAGAAGAAACATTGAGGGGAGGAGTTGATTTTTCCGGCTACTCACCCTGTGTCCAGATTCTTCGAGTCGTTGTCTCTTCGAGTGTGGTCCGTCCCCGTTGAACGCCATCGTTTAGCCACCGGGCTCGAGGCCGAGAAAGGGATTTTTCAGAACGGAACGCACGGTGTTATGACGACACAAGCGCGTATACCGCGCGACTCGATATTCTCTTTCTTTCTGTCTATCACTACCTCTACCTTTCTATCTCTCTTTAACTATCACTCCCTCTCTCTTTCTCTTTCTCTCTCTTACAATCTGTTTTTCCTCTTAGAGTATATCTCCTTTGCGATGTGTGGCGCGAGTGACACGGATGGATGGACGGGCGGGCAGGGTGGTAGTAGGGAGAAAGGAAGGAGAGAAAATAATTGGTATAGGAGGACGCGACACGACACGACACGACACGACACAACGCGGCGGCAACGGTGGTAATGACGGCGACAGCGGCAACGACGGCGACGGTGACGGTGACGGTGGCGGTGACGGTGGTGGCAACGATGGCAAAGGCGGCGGGGCGACGGTTGCGGCGACGACGACGACGACGACGACGACGGCGGCGGCGGCGGCGGCGACGGCGACGACGACGAGGACGAAGACGCGCGCGAACGTTACGAGATGAGAGAAAGAGACGAACGTCCGAGTACGGCTTACGGGAAACTGGGGTTCTCAGGATTGGGATCGGGCTCACCGATATGCGCGACGTCAGTCAGCCAGTCTCTCTCTCTCTCTCTTTTTCTCTCTTTCTCCCCCCTCCCTTGTCTCCTTTCCTCATACGCGCACCATCTATCCTTCTCACTCCTTCTTCCTCTCTCTCTCTCTCTCTCTCTCTTTCTATCTATCTTTCTCCTTTGGCCGAACTGCCGACACGCTGCAGCGCGATCTATCGGGAACGCATTATTAACAATCATACCCACGATTCTCTACATCAAGAGACTCGATAGAGCGCGCATCGTACATTCTCCAAATTATCAACTCCTCATTGGTCCAACAATTCTTTCTTCAACCAATCAACGTCTCTCTTTTTCTCTTTATCACTTCCACCCCTTCTCAAATCATTTTATAATATACTAGGCATGGGACTTGTTTTGAAGGAATATTGTTATATTGAACGGAAGAAAATGGAAAAAGTAATATATATATATATATATATATATATATATATATATATATATACATATGAACTTGGATACATAGGAATAATCGAATAGTAGACGTTTCTGGAAATAAAACGATCCTATATAACACGGTGATCTGATTCGTGATAGGATACAAGATTCTCTCATTTGATTCGTCGACGAATCGAACGGTACCATCAAGTGCCACGGTGATTATTGATTGGTCGAATCGTAACGTAAGATGTACGACAAATTTTTACAATTCATGTTTCTATTCCTTTATATTTCGTATTTAGAATTTTTATCAATGTTTATGATAACGTGTAAGCGTACAAAATGAGAAAATTAATTAATCGTAATACTTGACCTTTATTTTATCGCAGAAATGTATCTTTTACCTTGTATCATTCTATATGAACAATTAAGACGAACCAATCAGTGATCGTATTATTTTAAAGAGCACAAGTTTATCAAACGCGTTCCAGAGAGCGGGTCACCTGCATGTTATTACACATACAAAATTGTTTGTATATGTAAATCTGGATAATAGATATTGTATTTGTATATTTGTATGTAAGTATTGAATCTAGTCGTGCCTCTTGTACGTTTTTCTTAATGTTCTTAGAAGAAAGACGCAAAACAAGATGATCGAGATTTTCGTTGATAAGTGAGATAATGAAATAATAATTATATATATATTACATTATATATATATATATATATATATATATATTTATATATTTATATATTTATATATTTATATATTTATATATTTATATACATCCATACATATATTAACGCGATTATAATATATTAGAAAATGGGAAAGTTAGGAAAGGATATCACATTGTTAAATCGTTATAATAAGAAAAAAATCGGTGATTACAAGAAAGAAGAGATAAAGCCAAAGAGAAAGAAACGCAAGAAGGATCTTGAAAAGTTACATCGAAATGCTTTGGAAGCGTCAAAAGATTCGGTAAGTAAATTATAAAATACATTTCATTATTTGAAGTCATTTCAAACATCAAAAACGTATACGATACTTTGTCTTTTATAAAAATAATAAAAATTAATGAGGAAAACATTAAAACTTGATAGCTTAAGGAAAGATGAAAACTCCTGTCCTTTACTGTTTACCTTTCTACGAAAGTTTATATATATATATATATACACACCACATTATATATATATGTACATATGTATACATGAGATAATAAATATTTGTTCGATTTTTATTAAAAGTACAAGTGTAATATTTAACACATTATTTTAATAATATTTAACAAAGTATAATACATCTTCTATCGCATTTTCACTGGTTTATTATTTTTATTTTTTTTTCTTCTTTAAACGATTACGTTGTTGTAACGATTAAATAAAAATTATGTTTACGCGAAATACCAATATGAATACAGTAAACAATAATAATATTCGATTTTAATTTTATATATTTTAATCTCGATTTATTCATTTTCAACATACTTCGAATCTCTACTCCTTCCTCCATTTGCGTCATAGATCGTTTACATACGACATGTATATAAATTATGTTTGCTTTGAACGTAAATAAAAGGAGAGAAATAAAAGAAAATAATTCGAAATGGCGCGATCATAAATTATTTCGATTTAAATATAATATATATATATATATATTATTATTATTATTATTATTATTATTATTATTATTATTATTATTATTCCCATATAGATATAGAAAAAAAATGCTTTTCTTTCTTAATGAATTCTAATTATTTTCAATCTAATTTTATAATTTTAATCAAACTACACGATTATAATCAACGTCTAAAAGATACAAAAATACAATAATACAATCGAAAATTTGTTAATAATATATTATATATATTATCTTTGTCTCTTTGACGCAGTTAATCGGGATTTACAGAAATGGGGCAAAGGGCAAAGAAGTAAGAAAAGGTATGTGCTATGTGTGTGCGCGCGCGCGCGTGTGTGTGTATGTGTAGTTTGTATACAATATAAATGTTTATTAAATTAAATAATATTAAATATTAAATAAATTAACGATAGTGATGATCGATTTCAGGTAAATTACCTTCGAGTAAATTTTATAAAGCACGAGTACAAGGAGAAGTTGCAAAATTTTTAGATCAAGACGCATCAGAAAGATCCGAAGATGTACTCGAGTACGTTTTTCATTTCTAACGTGGTTATAACGTAGCTATATAGTTACGTACATGTGTGTGTGTGTGTATGTGTGTGTGGGGAGGGTTGTTTTTCTTTTTTACATTTAACTTATATAATTCGATCCACTTTTAGTACGAGAAATATATATATATACCTATATATATATATATATATATATATATATATATATATATATATATATATATATATATATATATATATATATAGATACATAAATGCACGCGCGCGTGTGTGTGTGTGCACATAAAAGAGACAAATTTAACAAGATCATAGTTCGTCCAGATATTTTTTTTTAAATTCATACAACGATCTAGTATGCAGTTTATATTCATCCTACGTAATCTTTTTTATCCTTTTTCTCTTTCTTTTCTTTTCTTTCTTCATTTCTTTTTTCAGACTCTCTTCTAATACCTTACGAGTCAATTGTAATAAAAAAGAGAAACTGTTCGATAGAATTGTCTCGTCGGACGAAGAAATACAATGTCAAAAAAGAATTTTAAAGGGCCAGTTGACAGAAAATTCGAGAAAATTTTCATGGTCCGCAATGTATCGATACGAAGAATTATGTGCGATTATTTGTTCAGAAAATTTCGACGATCAAAATACGACAATCCTTTCGGATTTGCCAGGTATTATTAAATTCAGTGTTATATCACGCGGATTGCTATTTTTCTTTTTTTTTTCTTCCTTTTCTTTTTTCTTTTATTTTTTTTAACACAAAGTTTATTTAATTTATTATAATAATATAATATAGATGGCCCACATGTTTTCAGATCCAATTCTAAAAGTTAAAGAAAATCTTAAACATATGCACACGAATGCTATGAGACAACATTTTTCACGACCAGACGTTAATATTAACGATTATTTCGATAATTTAAAAAATGAAAATACATTTAAATCCTCAATCGACGGGAACGATAATAGAAACGTATCAAATATACAATCGGAATCTTATATATCTTCCGATCATTCAGAATCATTAACGGCCGACGTTGTTGAGGATTCGCATTTCGAAATATCGCCAAAATCTCATCGTGAAGTCAATGATAAAACGCAATCAAATAATATTCTATTTTCTGTATCGAAAAAACCGTCTAAAGATGTTAAAAAGACGAACATTGATCGTTCATCTAAATTCCATTTGCCATCTGAACTATTTGATCGACCTATTTCTACGATCACTTCTTCGACGGACGATGAAAATAAAAAGGAAATCAATTGTCAAAGATGCGCGAAATGTAATCTCAATAATGTCAAACATAATGTAAAGTTTGAAGGTGATGATGAATATCTAGTTAAAAATAATCAAAAATATATATATCAACCCAGAGAAAATATCGATAGAAAAGATAAACCAGAGTATAGAGAAGACGATAATTTTACGTTTATCAGAAAAGCTTTTAAATCCAATATACCGGGAGATGATCATTGTATAGAGAGAGAAAAATTCATTGAAGATTTTGTAAAAGATCGTAGAAGAAGACAAAGGATACAGGAATCTAACGATATACATGAGGAAGATATATGCACGAATCTAAATGATCGTGCGATGGCATGGAAAGCCACTAAAAATTTGAAACACGTACCAACAATTCTTCGAAGATCCGTTTGTGATCCTACAAATATAACCGACCTTACTCATCTTTTGAATGGTAAACGTAACGGCACATATTTTAAAGAACCATCAAAAAAAAATCTTGACTTTAATCTCAACATTTGTTCGTCGTTATCTTCGAACGATAATTCGATAATTAAAACTCAATTTGTTAAGGCAAATAAATGTCCTGAAAATCGACGTTGCACAATATCATTAAAGGAACAAACTTCTTCTACGGAACAAGCGGTAGATTTTTGTATACCCGTTGAAATGAATATTAAAAAAAATACGAACAAAGCGAACCTGAATAACGATGCGAAAAAATCTCGCAAATCACATAAATCCGTGATATTTTCGAAAGGTATATTACTTAATGGCGATGCACCGATGCAATCGCATTATTCTCAAAATCACGATAAAACTCAACCTACGGGTGTTCATCGAATTACGGACACCAATCATTCTAAACATTGTCAAATTTTAAGACAGGAAGTGCAAAATGATAATCAATCTTTATTACTAAAGTCGACGAAACCTGATCAGATATATCAGCCCGAAGTAACATTTATAAATCCATCCCAATGCGACAAATATCTTACGACACAAAATTGTCAAGATAACAATGAGAGTAAACCCATTTATTTTCAAATTATAAATCAATCGATAAAACCGTCTACCGAACAAAAAATATTTAATCAAGGATTAGTAACAAATCCTAGTAATTCGACGGCGTACGAACAAACGTTATCTGGTCAATCTATGATACAGCAATCTGCTGTTCCTGTTACGTCTCAGAATGTTCAATTTATATTCCGTGAAAATGATCCACATATTTATTCTTTTAGCGAGCTACAGAATCTTAAATTATTAACATTGAATGACTCACAAAACATGTATGTCAGTGCCTTAAATTCTGTACACGAACAAAAACTAGCCAATGAGTGTGCAATAATTCCAAACGCTGATCAACCAACGAAATATTTGGCCATTGAAAAAGATCTAAATATACAAAGAATCCCTATTTATTTTCATAATAACGATAAATCTATTAGTCAACAATACATGCCTTGCAAAGTAATAACGGCTGTAGAAAAGCAAAATAATGATAAAGTCTTCTTCCACGAGCCTACCTCACAAGTTATACTTTTACAGGGAAATCATTTAAATGATAGAAATCGTCAATTTGTTGACTAAAATAATAAATATATTATCGGATATATCGGGAGCTTATTTAAAAGATTAGTGATGTATATATTGAAATATTTCGAATCTCGATAAAGATTATTAATTTTGTTCAACAGAAATCTTTAAAATGCAAAAAAGAAAAGAATTTGGTTTATATTGTAAGATGAGATTACTCCATAGAAAAAAAAAGAAAGAACAGAAATGTATTTAAAAATATTTGATTGCATGAGGCCCATATACGAAATTACCAATTATTACTATTTACTTATCAAATTCTATGATGATCGATCTAAGTACATTTTCGTATTTTTTTTTAATTTTTTTTAATTTTTTTTTTTTTTTTTAATTTTTTTATCCATTCTTTTTTATATAACTACAAAAAATTGAACATTTTCTATTAATATTAAATTTGTAAAAATGTCATTAATTCTTTAGTTATTATTTAAATCAATTCAAGTTAAATTGAAGAATGGATATTCTGTGTTTGTTAACACTGCATTATGTTCGTATATTATTTACGAACAATGTACAGTATTTAAGTAAAATTAATTTACTTGCTAATCAAAATATTATAATTAAATATGTAATAAAAATGAAAGAGAAATTAAATGACGTTAATTATCAGATCGTTTAATAAATAAATAAATAAATAAATATATATATATATATATATATATATATATATACACACTTAAAAAAAGTAAATGTTTAAAGAAAATGAGAAAAGGAAAGAAAAAATAACATATTTACCAATGCAAATAATCTAGAATGGCAATAACATGAAATTATTTTTATTTTACTAAAAATTTCTCATTATTCCTATGTCACTAAATATATTAATATTCATGTATATATATAGATATATATATAGATATATATATATATATATATATACACACACACACAAAACATTTTACTATACATATATATAATTCCACCAATCAAGGCAAATGAAATATTACATCATGGCAAATGAAATAACCTAAAATTTCAAGATTTTGATCAAAGCCATTACCAAGAATAAAATAAAAGACTACTTTTCTTATCTACGAAATAGAATAAAAAATTAAAATTTATTATATTTTCTGTATACTCTGTATCTTTTATTAAAATGTTGAAAAAAGTCAACCATACATATATAGTGTGTACTATTTTATATTATTTCTTTTTTGTATTATTAATTTTTCTTCTGTTATTGATATCTAATAAATATTTATATTTTATATTGCAATATTTTTTATTATAATTAGTTTAATAAAAAAATAATCGATAACAAGTTATAGAGGTGATAATTAAAAGTGAAGAGAATATGATCATATCGTTACGTCTATGGCGGATAACTTTAATGCCATCTATTGAGATTACGACTAACCAACTAGATTGAAGAGATTCTACAATTTGTTGTGTGGAAAGTATCGCAAGCAATCATCTTTTTGTTTGCATTCACGTTTGACGGTTAAAGGTAGAAGCACGTATGTTTGAAAATCGACTGTTAAATGTCTAGTGGCTATCAAGCCTTTATCAAAATCATCAAACTAACGTAATCATTAATATTTCCTTTTTGATAGCAATTCGTTTAAAACGGACTATATAAGGAAATACAAAACGAATTTACTGAAAAATTTAACGAGCTCTGTGAAGGGACCTTTTTTTAACGTCTTCTCAAAAGGTGAGTACCACTTCCAAAGAAACGTTTTATATCATTCATTATGTCTTCTAAGACACTTTTATACAAATATTTTCTCGTATAAAATGTCGTCAACGTGTACGTACAACGTAAAAACATTGTCTTGCAATTGTGATACTAATAATTTTTTTTTAACGAATAAATTTCAAATTTATCCCTTCAATATTCGAACATACTTGATATTAATTTAGAACGTTGTTACATTTAGTTTTATCTGTAATTGTTTTAATATTTTCAATTCAATATTAATTTTGGAATATCAACATATAAAGTATAATCTTATATTTATTGATCTTTTTTTATATTATAGCAAAATGTATATTGAACAATTTTAATTTATATATTATATTAATTTATAATTTAAAGTAAGAATATCTCTCTTTTATGATTAATTACAATACTTACACCTCTCAATGAACGTTACAAATCAAAGCAATTATATGAGAATTTTTAAACATATTTTGTTTTTTTAAGATAGTTACATTTAAAAGATAATTTTTATTATCAAAATATATTTTATATGTCACAAATATATAGGAGTCACTTAAAATAAATACTTGCAAAGATAACGTTTAGTATAAAATGGAAGAAAGTAATCAAAACGTTCAAAGACAAAAATTAAGAAATATTTATTATTCCTGATGTTATAACAAAAGTTTTAATAAACAATTCCTCAGTTTGAGTTATATGCTGCTTATTTACCATTTGTAACTATATCTAACATTTAATACACGTATTCTTTGATATCTTTAACTGATTTTATTTCAATACGTTTATATAGATTGTGTATTTGACTTAGAAATATGAATAATATTCTCTCATTTTTATTTAATATATTTTTATTCCATTTTTCTACTTTATGCTAAATGTTACTTTTGTAAATATTTATTTGAAGAAGCTTCTGTTTATTGATAGGATACAAAATATATATTCATTTAAAAAATCATTTTTTAGACATGTCTACCTTACAAGGCAAAGTATATTCGAAAGTTCTTAAAAATTTCGTTTGTTTATTAGCTTTTGTTAGTAAATACAGCATCATATTGCAAAATTTATAGCTTTCTTGTACAGAATGAGAGCTTCGTATAATGATCGGTTTTAAAACAAATATTATCTAAATGTTTATATTACATAAACTTACCTAGGACAAGTTAAATATAATGCAAATAAAAATCTTAAATTTCTTTATAGTGTAACTTCATTATGGCCATCTATAATTCTTTTTATACATTTGCACAGTTTCCACTTTAAACGTATAACTATTATAATATACTTGCATCTCTTTGCATTTGAAACTTATATTCACTATAATGCAAAAGTTCCTGATATCCTGTACTTATTTTAAAGAAAGAAAAAACATAATAGTTCTTTATTTATAAACAATTGGTGCAAGCATTACATTGGTGCAACATATTTTATACTAGTTAATATTATGATAGAAGCATAACCTTAATTATATGTGTTGCTTAGTTCTTCTTCCTTAACCTTTTGTTTTTATTCATGTCAATTTTTATTCTTAGAATCTAATATGTTGTAACTTTATATATACGTTATGATATTATTATACTAAAAAATTGTGTTTCAAATGCAACTATAAGATTCTTGAACAGATGAGTACATGCATAAAACATATATAAAAGAGAATCCCTCTTGTTCCCTCTACCCTTAATACTCTACAGCGCAGATCGATTACTTTTATATACATACACATTCATAAAAATTGCAAAGAAAACATACGATTTCCTTACAATACAATGTAGAGATTCAGTTAGTAAAAGTCAAACAAAAGGAACATCATTGAATAAAAATTTGCCAAACAAAAGGCGTAACGATTTCAATGATATCCCTTCCATCTACATATGTTTTGTGTTATCTTTAGTATCCTTTGTAGGAATGTATTTATTAGCGCCATTTTCAAATTAAGTATGATTCTTAATTAACAAATAAACATTGCATTTTTATTAAGTATGACCGTTATAGAGTGACAATAATCACTTGAATCAATTTCAATTGTTCACAGAATTGTTGGAAAATAAATTTTTTCAAATTGTCACCTTTGAATTCGTTACGATAGGTTATTTATCGTAATCGCATCATAGGTTAAAATTCTAATCGATTATGAAAAGATAGTTTTTTTTTCTTAATAAATGTTGCAAAAGAATTGATCTAATAATAATTTATTAGTGAAATGCTGACGTTATTTTTCTTGACGTGCAGTATTACATCTCCTTATTGCGGTCGCGCGAATGATCACGTGACTATGTCATATTTCGCTACTGCGTGATTCAAGGAAGAATCCTTATTGAAAAGGCCACTAAGCAATATGATATATATAGTACATTTATTAGTCATTAGTTGTAAAGATGAATATACATCATAAGTATTCATGTTGAAATTATCATAATTGAAATTTTAATTAATCAGGTCCCAAAATATGGAGCAAGATACGGAGTATGTGAAATTGCCATTAGAAGAGCGTTGTGTACATAAGGTATTATTATTAACATTTATTTTTATTAATATATTGTAACAATATAAAACAGATAACAATATATTTATTTGTTTTTTTTTTTTTTCCTATTTTTCTTCTTTATAGTCATGGAGAGCAAGATTACATGGATATGAAGAATGTGTAAAAACATTTCAATGCATAGACGATGAAAAATCACCAGAATGGAATAAATTTCTAGGCTTTGTTAAAAAATTTGTATTGGACAGTAACGCTGCGGCACAAGAGAAAGGCTTAGAGGCAGTGTTAGCTTTTGTAGAAAATGCGGCTGTTGCAGGAAAGTAAGTTATAAATATTTAGCATACAAAGTAAAAACAATTTTATACTAATGTACAGAAAGATTCAATTTTAAGCGATCATTTATTACTTGTATTTTTACATTGTATCATATATTTTTAGAACGGTTGGTGAAGTTATGAATGGTATAGTGACTAAATGTATTGCTGCACCCAAAGCTAAAACGAAGGATTTAGCAGTGCAAATAACATTAATGTATATAGAAATAGAAAAACATGAAACAGTTCAAGAAGAATTACTTAAAGGAACAGAGGCAAAAAATCCAAAAATTGTATCTGCGTGCATTGCTGCTTTGACTCTTAGTCTCAGGTAAATTAAAAATTAAATTCAAAATCAAAAATATTGTTGCATAACATCTGTGATACATGTTTAACATTTATTTAAATTTTATATCCAACAGTGAATTTGGATCAAAAGTTATTAATGTCAAGCCTCTAATAAAGAAGATACCTAGTTTTTTAGAAGATAGAGATAAGATGGTTAGAGAAGAAGGTAAAACACTGGTCATTGAAATGTACAGGTATGCAGAAAAATTAATAGTTATTAATATTTTACATATTCTCTTATAATCCCTATATGCTTATATGAAATAACAATACAGATGGATAGGTGCTCCATTGAAGCAACAATTGAATACCTTAAAACCAGTACACATTACAGAATTAGAGACAGAATTTAATAATTTAGGAAATGAAAAAGCTGTACCCAAACGTTACTTAAAATCACAAAAACCAAAAACAACATGTGTTAGTGATCCAATAATGGGTGACGATAGTGAAGGTAAGCTGTTCATTTATTTGGAATTAACATTGTTATGTTAATATACAAGATGGATAATTTTTACAGGTGAAAAAGAAGAAATTGACAGAGACATAGCACCAGACATAGATCCATATGAATTGCTAGAACCTGTTGACATACTTTCGAAATTACCTAAAGACTTTTATGAAAAGTTAGAAGCTAAGAAATGGCAAGAGAGAAAAGAAGCCTTAGAAGCTTTAGAAAAGCTTGTATCAAATCCAAGATTAGAAAATGGTGACTATGGAGAAGTAGTAAAAGCATTGAAGAAGGTATGCATATTTTAATAAGTTTAATATTATTTTTAACTAAACGTCATAATAATTATTATTACTAAGGAACACCAATATTTATTTATTTATTTATAGGTAATATCTAAAGACACAAATGTATTGGTCGTTGCATTAGCAGGAAAATGTTTAACTGGCTTAGCCACAGGTTTGAGAAAACGATTTCAATCTTATGCAACATCATGTTTGGCGGCTATTTTGGAGAAATTTCGCGAAAAGAAACAAAATGTTGTACAAGCGCTTCGAGAAGCTGCAGATGCAATTTTTCTTAGTGTAAGTATTTATATTTATTATTTCTTATTGAGAATGATTGAAAATATTAAATCTGTATGTATTAGATAACAATCGATCTTATACTGGAAGATACACTTGCTGCGTTAGAAAATAAAAATCCTGCAGTAAAAGCAGAAACTGCTGCCTATTTAGCAAGATGTTTTGCTCGTACTCCTTCACCGAGCTTAAATAAAAAGTTATTAAAGGCATATACAACGACGCTTTTAAAGACATTGAATGAACCAGGTATATTTAATTTATTAACTTGATATATTTATGCCTATCAAATTTTTATATAAAAATAATTTTAAATATTTCCTCATAAATGATATGTTATATTATTTTCAGATCCTACTGTTAGGGATAATTCAGCAGAAGCAATTGCAACAGCAATGAAATTAGTTGGAGAAAAAGCTATGATGCCATTTTTGACAGACATAGATAATTTAAAGATGACTAAGGTATGTACTTACTTTGATGGTATCATTGTTTATTTACTTGATTAATTATTAAAAAAAAAATAAATATAAAGGAAATTTTTAACAGTTTCTATAATTTCTTTTGTTATATCTTAGATCAAAGAATGTGCAGAAAAAGTTGTAATAATAGTTAAACTTCCACCTGCACAAAAGCCTTCAAAGCCTAGGCCCAAAACAGCACCAGCTAAAGTCGAACAAAATACAAAATCGAAAGAAAATGAAACAAAACCAATGAAAAGATCGAATACTAATACGACTAAACAAGGTTTATCAAGAAAACCAATCGCTTCTTCTTCAACAAATTTAGGTAAATTTAATATCTAGGATAAGCATATTCTCTTCTAAACATAAAACATATGCGCGCGCGCATGTGTGTATATATATGTTTATATATATGATATTGTTATTATAGCTTCTAAGAAATCTTCAAATGTGAAAGTAGAGAAGGATTACAGTACTGAAGAAATAGAGGAAATGGCTTCACAAATATTACCAAGTGATGTAATTTCAGGACTTGTAGATAGTAATTGGAAAACTCGATTGTCTGCTGTTGAACAACTTTCTCAGGTATTACAAATAATATCTTTTTACTTGAAATTTTAAAAGAATTAGTAAAATATTTATACTTTTATTTTCTTATAGATTGTAAAGAATATGGAACCAACAGATGTATCTACACAAGTCATTGTAAGAACATTGGCAAAGAAATCTGGCCTCAAAGATATGAACTTCCAAGTCCTCAAACACAGATTGGAGATCATAAAAACTTTGGCAGAAAATTATCCATTTTCATGGTTTGTGTTATATAATTTACATCTTTCATATTAATATTGATGTGTATATTATTATTATTATTATTATTATTATTATTATTATTATTATTATTATATTTTCAGCACTGTTTCTGGATATTGCATTATAGATATAACAGAAAAACTAGGAGATGCAAAAAATAGTCCAATTGCATCCGAGACACTTTTATCGATAGCGAGTGCTACTAGTTTTGAATATGTAGCAAATGAAATACTTGCATTTGCATTTAATCAAAAAAATCCCAAAGTTCAACAAGAAACATTGCTTTGGTTGAGTAGGGGTCTTATGGAATTTGGCTGCACGTATGTATTGATCCAATACTATGGAGGTAATTTTATCATTTAGTTTTATGTTTATACATTTTATAATATATGTTATATTTATATTACAGAGTTAACGTCAAATCTTTAATAGAAAATATAAAGAAAGCAGTAGCAGCAACTAATCCCGGTGTACGTACTGCTGCTATAACACTAATTGGCACTTTATATTTATATATGGGAAGACAACTGCTAACATTTTTTGATAATGAAAAACCATCTCTCAAACAACAAATTGAACAAGAATGCGAAAAAGTAAATATAATTTATGGATTTTATACTATCAAATGGATGTTATATAATTATTAATACGACTTAAATTTTTGCTTCATATTTTAGCATAATGGGGAAAATCCACCTGTGCCTACACGAGGTGCAAAAAATAAAAAAATTAAAAATGACGATGCTGATGAACCTGAGATTAATGAAAAAGTTGAAAATAATGACCAAAATATAAACGACTTAATTCCACGGATTGATATTAGCAGTCAAATTACAGAAAGTCTTCTTAGTGAATTGTCTGATAAGAATTGGAAGGTAAATTTAAGACTTTATTCTCTTGATTATGACAACTGATTATAAGATATATATATTGATTTATTTATTTATTTCTTTATTTATAATTATCTTTATCGAATTTCTATATATTTTTAAAAATAGGTACGAAATGAAGGATTACAAAAAATAAGTGCTATATTGAATGAATCAAAATATATAAAGGGCTCTATTGGTGATTTACCACAAGGTTTAGCATTGCGATTAGTCGATAGTAATAGTAAAATTGCACAATCGACTTTAGGTATATGTCAAACGTTAGCAGTGTCATTAGGTACATCAGCAAAACAACATTTAAGGATTTTATTACCTGGTTTCATACAATGTCTTGGAGATAGTAAGGTTGGTTTTTTTGTATAATAAGTTTTATTAATTTTCAATAATTTTAATCAATAAATAAAATTATGTTTCTTATATATTTTACAATAACGTATTTTAGGTTTGGATAAGAACTGCTGCAATTTCATGTATCGATACATGGGGAGAACAATGCGGTTATAAAGAATTCTTTGATGGAGAAATTATAGGAGATGCTCTAAAATCTGGATCGCCAACACTCAGAGCTGAATTGTGGAATTGGTTGTCCCAAAAGTTACCATTAAGTAAGTTTTATTTCAATAATGATAATGTCATATTTTGTTATATTAAATATCTTAATTCTTATTTTCTTTTCTTTTCTTTTTTTTTTTTTTTTTCTTTAGTTCCTATAAAACAAATACCAAAAGAAGAACTTCTTGTTTGTATACCTCATTTATATAATAATTTAGAGGATAGAAATTCTGATGTAAGAAAAAATGCTCAAGAAGCTGTACTTGGATTTATGATTCACCTTTCTTATGAAGCAATGGCTAGAAATACAGAAAAATTAAAGGTATAAATTATGTTGGAAAATTATTATTCGCTAATAATAATTTTCCTAGTAAAATATGTATAATAAAAGTTTATATTGTTTGTGCATAAAAGGAATAATGTTAATCAAAGAAAAATTATTTTGTATACTTCGCATATAACGATAATTAAATTATCTAAAATTATTAATTATAGCCTGGTTCAAGAACAGTGGTACTCGCTGCTCTAGATAAATCTCGACCTAATTTACCTATAAAACCCTTATCTAAGAAACAACTATCAGATGAAAATATACAGAAAACTGTGAAAAGTGGAGGTGCTGCAAAAATAGCTAAAGCAGTGGTCAAACCAAAGGTTTGTTTATTCTTGGTTTATTACTATTTTTCATATTTGAGAGAATTAATTTACTAATTTCTTAAATAATTAATACCATCAATATTATAGGGAGGAGCATCATCCA
Source organism: Dolichovespula media (assembly GCA_911387685.1). Lineage (NCBI taxonomy): Eukaryota > Metazoa > Arthropoda > Insecta > Hymenoptera > Vespidae > Dolichovespula > Dolichovespula media. The sequence continues at coordinate 5,039,984 of OU426867.1, forward strand.
AACCAGGAAGTGCTCGTAAAAAGGATGAAGATGTCGACAACAGTCCTTTGCTAGTAACTAATAATCTAAAACACCAACGAGTCATCGATGAACAAAAACTGAAGGTTTTAAAATGGAATTTCACAACACCAAGGGAAGAATTTGTTGAATTACTTAAAGAACTTATGACTGCTGCAAATGTGAACAAAACTTTAATGACGAATATGTTTCATTCCGATTTTCGATATCATTTAAAAGCTATTGAATCATTAACAGAGGTGAATATTTTAATGAAAATACTTGTGAAATTATTTAAAGATTTTACGTTGTAAATATATTATTTTACTTTTTAGGATATTCCTGGCAACAGTAAAGCGTTGGTTTCAAATCTCGATCTTATTCTTAAGTGGTTGACTTTGAGATTCTTTGATACTAATCCATCTGTGTTATTGAAGGGTTTGGATTATTTGCAAACTGTTTTCAATTTATTGATAGATGATCAATATCACATGTTAGAAAATGAAGCTGCATCGTTTATTCCTTATCTTATTATTAAGGTATATCATAAAAATTTAATGTATTTAATTATTAAGAATCATTTTATATATAATGTAGCAAACAAGATAATAAGATGAATATTTTTTTTTAGATAGGGGATCCGAAAGACGCTGTACGTAATGGCGTGCGCGCATTATTTAAACAAATAGCACTTGTATATCCTGTCAGCAAGTTATTTTCATATGTAATGGAAGGCCTAAAATCAAAGAACGCTCGTCAAAGAACAGGTACTCATAACGTTTTAATAAAAATATGAATTTAGTACATTTTTTAACGAAGTAAAATAAAAAAATCGAAATTTTTTTATTAATCAAAGAAATAATTTTCAGGATGTTTAGATCAATTAGGATCACTTATAGAAAATTATGGAGTTAGTGTATGTCAACCATCTCCGTCAGCAGCATTAAAAGAAGTTGCTAAACAAATAGCAGATCGTGATAATTCTGTTCGGAATGCTGCTTTAAATTGTATCGTACAAGCATATTTTCTTGAAGGTGAAAAAATAACTAAACTGGTTGGTCAGGTAAGTTGTTGAAATAAAATTTTTAATTTTTAATTTGATCATCATTCTTATTTAAAAATATTATCTTATTTAATAATATTCATTTAACATAGATATCAGAAAAGGATCAATCTTTATTGGATGAACGTATCAAAAGGGCAGCAAAAAATCGTCCCGTAAAATCAGCATCTTCTACCAGGATTGTACCTACTATCACGGACACTGTTCCACTGACGGAAGATGTAGAAAGTGACTATAAAGAAGAAAATGAAGAAATCCCAGAACAGGAGGATGAGGAAGAAGAAATGACTAATAATCTGTAAGTTTAAACATACTACTATATCATTTTTATCTACATCCTCTATTTCATTAGATTTCTACCAATTGTATACGTGCTTTCAGAAAGTGCGAAAAACCTTAGCATGCTTCAATATTTAAAACTGAATGTATATATTATTTATTATCTTCATACAAACAATATTATGGTGGTATACGCAAAACAAGAGAATATTTTTTTACAATTAAACAAATTATATCAAATATCTTTCAGCCCATAATATTGCCTTTATTAATTTATTTATGTTCGCATGTGCTTGCTTTATAACAATCTTGCAGGACGAAAGTTATAACAGCCGAAACAGCAGAAATTGATACTGAACAATCAAAGGAACACTGTATAGTTGTGCAGTCAACTTGTGAAGTAAAGAAGGAATTTAATCAAGATACTCATCTACCTCCTAAAAATGATCAAGATGATGTTAACATGTTTGTGATTCTTAATAACTTCTTTTACTTTCAGTATGGAATATTATGGTGTTGGGCTAATTGTTTGCTTTAAAATTCCTGTAATGTTCAACATTTTTTTGATACTTTTTCCCTTCTATGTTTTATTTTACTTTGAATGAGTAGAAAGTAATGATAATGTCATAAATTATTTTTTTATTTACTCACATCTCGTTAGTAATAACTATTGATCTATCATTTAAATAGTAGCTTTGTGTAATGTGCATGGCATGTAAATATCATTCTATTATATAAAAAAAAAGTAAGTTAAATGATTTTAAGTAAGATAAAGTGGTACTATGTAAATTATAAAAAGATCCTGTTATGTTATAATAATGGATCATTAATTTATATAACTTTCTATTATTTTGCACTAAATAATATACATACGAATATTGTACTTAATACATTAATAGTTTAATTACTTATAGAACCTTAATTCAGTATGATGGAAAATGACCAAAGATATAATTTTAAATGTAGTATGAAATAGTATAAAAAAAATAGTATAATAGTATATTCAATATTATTTAATAGTAGAACTTTGTAGTTATGATTATTAGGTATCAAATATTTGTATCAAGTTTGTATTGAAATGTATTATTTTATAAAATTCATTGCAGATATTTTAATATATTGACATGTTTATAGGAATCCACTTCCAATAGGACAAACAGAAGCAATTGGGCCATTTGGATTGGACATGGATTTTCTGCAAAAAATTGAATCGATTGCTCCAGTAAAATTTAGGAATCCTGTTCTTCAGGATACTACTATATCTGATATCGATGAACCAATTAATCTTAATCCTCATAAAACTCAGTAAGTAAATTTGATTATGATGTGTGAATGATACAGTATTGTTTATTTATTTATTTATAATGTATTATAGAATGATACCAATATCACCTCCAAAATTGTTGGTACCAAAATCAGCAACAGTATTACCTGAAGGACCATCTAATTCCAAGGAAGATAACCTTGAACGTACTATACTTGCAATGGCTAGTCTCGATTTACCTACAGCAATACAATCGATGAACAGTATTGACAATGTTAGTATAATATAGAAATAGTGTTTTATATAATTTGAAAATATATTTTGCATATAAGAATATAATATTATATGAACGCAATATCATATTACAAAACATAATCTCTTTTTATTTGTTTGCAGTTACTAAGATCACACAAAGCTTGTTTATTACAATCGAGAGAAGATAAATTTATTAGTTCGGTGAATATGCAATTAAAATTTTTACAAACATATCCTTTACATCAAGGAAGTGCAGATGTATCTAAAGGATTTAGAAATACCTTTATGGTGATTCTTACGGTAAGAAATAAGAATATTAAATATTTCATTTTTATAATAAATTATATTTATAGTGTAATGTTAAATATCGTCAACTTTTTTCAGTTTTATGATACTGGAATACTTGCTAAAAATGTTCCACTGTTACATTTAAAAGAACTTGTTGAACAAATGATCACTTTACTGGCAGAATGTAAATTAGAACGTTTACAAGAAGCAGAAGCATATATCAGAGTGGTAAATAACATAGTTGTTAAAATAATTGATAATTCAAATCACACAACAATTATATGGTAAGTTATATTAAATGTAATATAGAAATAATCTTTGTGGTGCACGCAAATATGACTTCATAAAGAACAAATGTTATTTACATTTTTGCAATATTTTAGTGTATTAATAGAACTACTTCATGCGTGTGCGGAATCAAACGCTCCTCCCAAATATGAAGAATTGGTGATGAAATGTTTGTGGAAAATTGTGAAAACATTCCCAAATTGGGCAGCAGATTTGGATTATGATACTATTCTTTTAGAAGTTCATAGATTTTTGAAGGTTTGTTTAGTGGTTGTATTTATAATATTTTTTTTTTTATACAGTGAAGATTTATATGAATTAATATTTACAGGATTATCCGACTACTTGGTGGAAGAAGCGTTGGTCTGATACTCCATTAAGAACGATAAAAACAGTTCTTCACAGTATGACACGTGTTAAGGGAAGCACAATACTCACTCATCTGACAAAAATAAATAACACAAATGAATCTGAACTACATTCTTATTTGATAAGATTAATTGCTGTAAGTATAAATGGTTGTTGTATTTAAAAATAATTTTGTAAATTATTAAACTTATATATTTTACAGACATTCAAACCAGATGAAATAAACACTGCGTCAAGACCAGTGTCAAAAAGCAATAATACAGCGAAGATGCAAAAACATTTATCAAAATCTACTCATCAACAATTGGCAGAAATCTTTAAAAAAATTGGATCAAAAGAACACATGCAAGAGGTTTGCTATTGCATTTCTTGTTATTTGTATTACTATATGACTTCAATTTGCAAATATTGTTAAACCATCTGTATTTAATATTTTGTAGGGTTTAATGCAACTTTATGATTTTAAACTTCAATATCCTGACGCAGATGTTCAACCTTTCTTAGTTAAGTCACATCAGTTCTTCCAGGACTTTATAGAACAAGGATTACGAGAAATTGATCAGGCACGACGAAATCAAGGAGTTATACCAAGAATGAATCATTACAATACAGGTTATTTATAAAAATTAATTAGTAATACAATATAAATAAATCATACGCTCTACGCTTAACCGACTCAAGACAGTGTTAATTTTATTTTAAATCTAAATCAAATACCGCATCAATGTGTTAACTATATATAGAGTCTGCTACAACTCCTGAAATAGAAGAAAAAAGTCTACTGGATCCAATGCACAGGCTTGAAAAACTCAGATCACTTGAAGCACAGTGTAGAACAACTTCTAGTCAGTCAAATCCAGTATGAATTGTATACGTAATCAATACAATTTAAGTATGTAAGGCGATTCAACTAATATTAACGATTCTATTAATTAATTAATTTACATAAAACATTTCTTTTTCAGATATCCAATATTTGAAGGATTAGTTCATACAGTATAACGTATGTTACATACACCCCATCTTTAATATTTTCCATTGTTATATGACAACGTTTATTGGCATGGCCTCCTTAATAATATAAAAAGCTAATAGTAAAACGGAGGTGCGTAGTGTAAATACAGATATTGCGTACGACTTAGTTTTATTTCGTCATATATTAATGTTTCCATGATATATACATATACTAAGAATAAACGATACAAATTTTCCTAAAATGTATCACTTGCATAGTTAGTGAAAGACTTCTTTTTAATTTAACCGTAAATTTAGGGAGTAACCTTTGCTTAGAACAAAAAAAAAGTGATAATGAAAATAGTCTGTAAAATATAGTTTGAAATGGAATGTTCATTTACGAAGAAATAAAAAATTCGATGCAAACTCTGTATTTCTATATGGCATATGTGTATTATATTCTAAAATTCTAGATATATATATATATATAGACAAAAGGAGAATACATACATTGTAAATTTGTCAGTTTTAATATAATGGCCTGACAGAGATTAAAGAAAATAATGAACGTAACATTTTACTCCTGAATATATATGAAGTGGTATTAATAACTTCTTTCATTATTTTTACAGTTTTGTATAGTTGATATTATTTTGATTATAGATTACTATATTACTATTACTATTATTAATACTGATTTGTTATGATTATTATTATTATTACTATTACTACTACTATTATTATTATTATTATTATTATTATTATTATTATTATTATTATCATTATTATTATTAATTACTACCATTGTTATAGACTCTTAGTCGTTAAGATTTGTATTTTGAAAGATAAGTAATATTTATGAACACGAATAACAGAATTTTTAAATATACAATAAATGGAGTATAAAGTGTATTTTAGACTGATTTGTCAGCCGGTTTGTATTTCGTTATATTTGTTTAAATAAATCATCGTTTGATATTTTATGCTGTTAACCTAAATCAACAAATTTATAAAATAAAAACTAGAAACCGTGTTCACAATAGAATCATATTTAATAAATCAAAGAGTATAAGATGTTATAAATTCAGTTGCTACAACAACAATATTTAAGATGATCAACTATGAATGTATGTGACATCTTGAAAATAATATCAAGTTATTAAGGACATCATTATAGATACAATTGCAAATTAAATCATTAATTCTTTGTGCAAATAGTATGATACAATTAATGAAAAGCACTATGCATCACAGTGAAGGTGAAAAGATTCAATACATATGTATATAAATTCCTTCATATACTTATATATAATATATATATATATTATATATATTTAAAAAAAGAATGTTTTAAACTTTCTTCAATTATAAGTGTTTATAAATTATAGCACGCTATGACACGTTCATTCACTAAAGCTGTCATTCATTATTTGAATCAAAGCGATATAAATCAAATGGAAAGCATATTTTTTGAATGCATCGATTTCTTTTGATGAATGAAAGCGCTTAATAAGGTGCCCTATGTTACCGGCAATTCTTTAAAAATAGACCATAGCGCCACATAACAAAAATCTGAACTAAGAACTGTCAGCTGTATCATGAAAGTCATGAAATAAAGATCAATTCGACAATAATATACACTTCTAAGTCTTTTTACAACACGACTTTAGACTTTATTTAAAAGATAAAAGATTGTATAAATATTACATTGAAGTAAGTAGAAAATCGGATTATTTATAACAATAAAATGATAATAACTTTGTTCGAACATCAAGTTAGTCAAGTTACTTTTTCCGAAATTCTTTGTTCTATGGAGTTCGGTCAAAGTATACGATCTTATTATATTTCATTTTTATTGTGTATTTATCTTTATGCGTATAGTAAACTTTAAAACGTTCCTTCTTTGCGTTTTATCAATGGAACATGAATTAATTTAAATCGTTGATGTGATATTATGAAATGAACGTATAGGAGGCAATAATATAACTTCATTGAAAGGTATTCGGTAATTTTACCTATTTATCATAAATATTTTTAGACCTTTCTTTAGTAATTTGATACATCTTTCCGAGTCAATGTACATTCTTCTAATCTATTTTTATCTTATATTTTTTAAACATATTTTTAATAGTAGAGGTTATTAACAATTGATAACAAGTAGTAAAAAATGCTCTTTTTAAAATTAAATGTCTATTACTTATATGATACTATATTTACATTGCAATCTTAAATAGGTATAGATATTATTTATTTTTACAATGATCTAGTTATTATGTTTTGATTTATTTTAGTTAAATAATAATTAAAAGTTTACATGTACATAATTTTCCTCAGATTATACATTAAACTTTCTAAATATGGCCTGGACATATTATCAACGCATTTTAGCCGTTCTTATGGTTGTTACTGGATCATTTAATACTCTCTCTGTAAAGTAAGTATATTACGTATATGATATGATATGTGTGTGTGTAAATGTTTATAATAATCTTTTGTATCGATTATTTCATTATAATATTCAATTGAAAGGTAAACAATAATATCTTGCAATAAATTTTATGTTTATCTAGATATGCAGATAAACAAGTCGTGCCTGGACAAGATGGAGTACCCCGTAATTTTAATCATCCTTTTATGCAATCTTCATTTATGTTTTTGGGTGAAATGTTATGTTTTTGCATTTTTAAAATTGCATATTGTTACTACAGTCGTAAAGATGTAAGTATTTTTTCTAAGAATTCTTATCTCTTTCTGGTTTAATTTTTAATCTAATCCAAATAATTATTATACAGGATGGTTCTGTAGACAATAACACCTTAACTAAAGGATCTCGCAACTTCAATCCATTCATTTTATTTATACCAGCTATGTGTGATATGTTAGCAACTTCTATTATGTACGTTGGTCTCAACATGACTTATGCCAGTAGTTTTCAAATGTTGCGTGGTGCAGTTATAGTTTTTACTGGTATTCTCTCAATGGGCTTCCTTAATAGAAACTTAGGTAGAAGAGAATGGATAGGAATTGTATGTGTTTTAATAGGTTTAGCACTTGTTGGCATAAGTGATATAATGGTTATGAAAGACGAAGATGTTAGTCTGAACTCTGTTTTAACTGGAGATTTACTAATAATTTGTGCGCAGGTATAATCACATTTAATATATAATATCTGTAAGCATAGACTAAAAAACATTATTTTTTCTAGGTAATAACAGCAGTCCAAATGGTAGTAGAAGAAAAATTTATTGCTGGTCAAGATATTCCTGCTTTGCAAGCAGTTGGTTGGGAAGGTATACATAACAGTATTTCAAATTAAAGAGTATTGATTTTGCAGACATTAAATAGTTTTTATGACACATTCCTTTTTTCTCAATATATATTTTTAAATAAAATTAAGTTATGGTAAACTAGCCGTACACTTTTCTTCTAGGTATTTTTGGATTCATTGGCATATGTCTGGTTATGATCCCCCTTAATTTTATTTATGCACCACCACCATTTGCGGATAATTCACGAGGAACTCTTGAAGCTACTGCAGATGCTTTTGTACAAATTGGAAATAGTGGTAGATTACTAATGGCAATAGTTGGTTAGTAATGTCTACAGTTTACTACTACTAGATTACATAAGAATAAATTATTATAATGTATTATGTTTTTACTTTTATATTAACTAAGACCTTCAATTTTTTATATTTCTTTTACACAGGAATAGCATTAAGTATAGCGATTTTTAACTTTGCTGGTATTAGTGTCACAAAAGAAATCAGTGCTACAACAAGAATGATTTTAGATAGCATACGAACGATTGTTATATGGGCTTTTTCACTGCAATTTAAATGGCAAGATTTTCATTATCTCCAGGTAATTATATATTTTAAAATAAATAATATTTAAAAGAATCTCTTTATGATTTTAATGATATACATTTATCAAATATTAACAACCATCGTTATTTTTAATATTACTTTATAAAATTTACTATATAAATTATAAATGAAATCTTTTTCTAGCTCATTGGCTTTGCAATTCTTTTAATTGGAATGTTTTGCTATAACAACGTGTTAATTCCACAATTAGCACAAAAATGTCAATTCTACTTAATAAGAAAGAAAAGTGCCAGTGATGAGGAACGCATTGTCAACATTGCTGCAGATGATGTTCCAGAAAGTATATAAAAAACAATGGTAAAAATTGTTGTAATAAGCATAATGATTATCAAAATCATTATATATGGGATAATCGATAACGATTTGAAAAAGAAACAGTCAGATCTGTGATCTTATATACAAACACATCATTTATACTTATTTTATGACAAAAAAGCTATGGTATATTTTTCATATCTTCATCTTTGTCATTATACTATAATATAATAAATAATATGTAGAGATTTATTGTTAGTATTAATTATATTAACTTTCTATATGAAGAAATAAACTTTATTCATTTTATCATATATATATATATATATATATATGCACACGCGCGCACGCACACACACACACACACACAAAGTACACTATATAAATAGATTGTTTTTTAACTGATAATCTATGACTTAGCAGTGACATTAAGTCTAGATATATGCAATTGTATGTGAATCTCTCAAATGAATTATGTTATGTATAAATTTTTATGAAATGTATTTTATTATTACGAAAACTCATGAATTAAAAATTTAAGAAGTACAAAATTTATAACATTAGTACAAACTTATTATTTATCGTTTTGTGGATAGAACAAAAATATGATCTCATTACATGTTAGTGCTTGTTACCGTATACCAAACTTTATAGTTTGTTTTTATAATTAGTAGTCGGATTATATTTTCTTGCAAAGTTATACTAAATATCGACTTCTGTAAAGAAATATTGTCTTCCAACGTTTTCTTACAATCGGAATAGGTGTTAGAACTCTAAAGGTCATTGAAAAAATCTTGTTAAAAAGTCCCAAAAGGCGTAATCTTGTTTGCTTTGATGTTTGTCGATAAACACCAAATGTCACAAAGCGTTTATTTCCATACACATTGATAAATATCAAGCAGCGCGATCCGTTTATTTAGAAGAGTTTCGATAGTTTCATCGAATACGTTACATCGGACATTAATGCGAAGCGTTACGAGATACGTAAAAATATTAATATTTTACGATTTAAAACTATCGCTACAATTTTCATTTTTATTTTTAACACAGAAGGTAATCTCGCTGTGAATCAATTTAATTATTTTAATGATTTATCATTATTACGTATCCTTAAAAAGGTATAATGGCTTCGAAAAGGAAAATAACAAGTACAACAAATGAATTAAGATATTCAAATAGCGAAAGCGATGGTAGCGATATTGACCTTATTATCAAAAGAGATGAAAGAAATATTTCTGGGTATCACGATTTGGAAAATTCTCAAGTATCTAGTTCGAAAATTTCTTTGACGTTTACCAAGACTATCAGTAATGAAGTACACGAGCAATCTGATTCGTTTCATTTTAATGAAAAATCCGGAATACAATGTTGTTTCTCTTCTGAAACTAAAGCTATCGAGTATTTCAAACATTTTTTTGATTCTTCCTTTTGGACATTGATAGTTGAGGAAACGAATAGATATGCAAATGAAGTGTTGTAATTACCTCGAATAAGTCTAAATTTTAGAATGAAAATGTGAAAACCAGTTACCGTTCTCGAAATGAAAGCTTTTGTAGCGATTTTGCTTGAAATGGGAATAACTAAAAAATCATCAATATTTTCATATTGAATTGAAAATTCTCGTAGTATACCTTGGTTTCATAAAATGTTTTCGAAATGTAATAGATTTCAGTTAATATTAAAATGCTTCTATTTGATTGATAACAAGAAATATTTTCCACCGAGACATATAAAATATGATCCTAGCACAAAATATAATCCCATATTTGAACATGCTAATAGAGTATTTACATTGTATTACATATCGCATACTGAATTATTAACTGACGAATCCTTAATAGGGTTGCATTTTATAATATCAAATGAAAATATAACTATATATAAATAAAAATAAATAAAAATAAACAAAAATGCATAACAAGGCCATGCATTATTAATTCGTATGACAATACTATGAGTGTAGTTAACGAAACTGACCAAATGACTGACCATATACATATCTTGATGAGAGACGAACTTTAAAATATTGGAAGAAATTGACCTTCAATATATTGACTCGAGTGGTCTTAAATTCATATCTCATTTATAAGGAAGTCGTCCAAATAAAAACTATGTCGCGAATTGAATTCATGTCAGATATTATATTTAAAATGGAATGCAAGTGGTTGCGAAAAAAGAAATATCAACTTTATTATAATGAAACGAAGACATTTGGCTTAATGAAGTTACCAGGACATAATTTGAAACAATATGTAGTTTGTAGCGATAAAACTAATAGTATCAAAAGATCGAATGTAATTTGTGCGCAATGCCAAAAAAGAGTTCACTCAGTGTGCTTTGGAAAAAATATTTGTTACAAAAGTAGTTATATATAAATATTTAAATAAAAACATTTGTTTATTGCAAAAATACTTTTGGTAAAAATGAAGATGAGGGGAGGCATCTTCAATGACCATGACCTTGACATATATTATAGAGTTTATCCTCCTGAGTAACTTTTCCTTATAACTTAATCGTCAGTCATTGTTTATTAAAAAGTTATTAACAAAAAAGTATGAAAAATATTGCAGTTATTTTGGAATATTATGACGTATAATGAAACGAATATACTAAAGTATATGCATGGACAGGAAAAACAGGAAGACGCAACCCAGTATTATCTTGCTTATCTTATTCACGCGCATCTTTTAATTAAGTAATATATTACTTTGAGCATTGAATCCATAAATACTTCGACCAGAATTCTTCTTTTTTGCGAGATGTGTGGAAAATCTGGTATGAGACAGACACCTGTATGTATGTTCCGCTACCCAGATGGCTGCAATGCCTAGTTCATTGGTGTACCACCCTGGTCTTTCTCTCATCCGCTGATGACAACGATATAAGGGCTACTTTCCATAGAGATTTGGGCCAAGAGGTCGTGAGCCGTCCTGCTCCTGTGTAAGTTTCCTTGCAAGATTACCACCGTTTTATCTTCGCTTCCGGATCCCGCCACGTGATTCCACGAATCAGATATGCTCTGTTCTGGGCACAGGAAGCATCGTGAGATTTCAGAGCAGTCTTTAGCTTTGTGGTCGCCCTTTCCACACCTGAAGCATAGCTTGCTGTGATCCGGTCTTTTACAAGCCATGCTCTGGTGGCCGTACCCAAGGCACATGAAGCACCTGAGTACTGTCAACCGACTGCGAATCCTGCAGTTTACCCAGCCTATTTTGATTCTGTCCTTACTCATAACAAGAGCGGCAGCTGACTCTTCTATTGTCACTATGGCTATGCGCTGGCCTCGATCGTTGGACTTCGTTGTGGAGATTTGTAGAAATCCTTTGTAGTCCGGCAGATCTCGCTTCAATGAGCTTTCTATTTCGGCCGCCGTAATGCATTCGTCCAGGTCTCTAATTTCGAGTACCGACCTGGGAACGAGCTCCCTCACGGCGACTTCACTACCCACCACCGACTTCAGTTTTTCGGTGAACGTTGTTCTCAATTCGGTTGAGCTCTTCTTCAACTCTAACAAGATCTGCCCTGTTTTAGTATGGCGGATGCTTCTTACTTCTACCCCAGCGGTTTTTGAGTCAACCGAACTGCGGATTTTTGATAATACATCCGCATATGTCTTGCCGGACGTCGGTTGGAGCAGGATTGTATCCAACCGTGCTTTCGGTTTTCCCTTTCTATTTTTTTGCTGCTGTTACTTTCGTTGTTGTTGATGTTGTTGTTGTTATTGTTGTTGTTGTTTCTGCTGCTGCTGTTGCTGCTGTTTCGGTTTTGATTTGCTCTCCTTTCCCCGTATTGCAATGGTCCTTTTTCTTCTGTTCTGAACAATCATCCATTCCGATTCGACTTTTCACTTCTTCACACCCATTTCAATTACAGGAGGAGGCGAGCTAGATGCTGTTCTCTTTTTCCCCAGTACTTATGACAGGGGTATGCGCAGAAATACTAGAGATTCCTCTTGTTGGAGTCTTCTGATGTGTTGTTCTTTTACTCGACTTTTTCTTTTGGCGTCTGTTGAATTGTTTGCAGTCAAATTCGATGTCCTCCACCAACTTTTCCAGTACTGGCAAGTTGTTCTTGACCTCGTTCTTCATATTCGGTTGCGTCTTTGCGACCGTCATCATAAATTTGATGAGAGATTTAATTTCCCTCAGTTTTGCCTCCAATCTCTCCATTTGATGGGTTGGTTCTTTAGTATTTCCCTCGTTCTCGTGGTTGTTGTTAATTCCCATTTTTCTACTATAGAGTTTTTCATCCTCCTGTGTGACCAGCCTCCGTGGACCCTTCAAATAAGCTACCCAGTATGATTTCCCAACACATGCCTGTAGAAATGGCACTGGTTCGGGCCATCACAGAGAAATATAGCACGCCTCCGCTCTCTCGAGTTTCGCCACTCAACCAAGGTGCTTAGCTCTCTGGGGAGTTTCTGGTAGGTGTCATGTGATGAGACGCACTAGCCAAGCCGAATAACTGGTACTGGCTAGGAAACCAGCCATCCGTCTTGCTGTCAGCAGAAACCAAAGATGGTTCGAGTCCCTTCAGCACGCAATCTTAATTCGCCTTCCCACCCAAGATCTCGTTTTGGTAGCTCACGGGTCGCACCGCACGATATACGCAGTAAAGTGTACCTCACTCAAGATCGTTTTGGTCCACCTTGGGTATTTTATTTTCCCGATACCCTCCATTTTTGGCGAGCGTTCCCCAAGCCGCCACCCGGGGAGATGTCCGATGAGGGACTGATACCCGAAACGGGAGTTCCTCCAGAATAGCTATGTACAACTTCTGTTTTTCGATTTAAATTCTACGACATTCCATATTATTCCAAATTATTTATAGCATTGTTTCTAATTAGTAGTAACATATATTATATGAATTATTTATCGTTAACTTTCAATAATCCTTTTTTAAACTGATGTGCTTAGTCCTATATATGTAGATGAATAGATAGATAGGTATTACTAATATACATTGTTCCATAGTAAAATCAGATAAAAAAAATAACATAAGATACAGAAAACAAAATTCAGTTCAATGAAGGTGGAATTATGATATACTATGTGAAATTTATAATTACTGATGTATAGAATACATTCATAGCTATTTTGATTAAATTATGTAAGAATTTTGATTATAATATTTAAAAGAGTAAATAAAATTTGTATTTATCAATAATAATGAATTGATAGATAAATTTTATGTCGTACTTATTAACAAAATTATAATTATCACTAACTTAAGCGCACTGTGCGCACACATACTACGTGCGTGTGTATATGTATATGAAAAACAAAAATATCAATACTCACATGAATATGGTATATAATATTGTTTAATCTATTCAAAATATATGTGCTGTAAATAATAGACCAGAAAATACAAATTATAAGAATGTATTAAAAAAAAAAAATGGAAAGGACAGATTGTATGAAACGCATGTTCTTTGTTCAATACTTAAAACACGCAAACGATTAATTCCAATACTTTTATTCGTAAAAATTGTTGATATATAATATTTAAAAATAATTAACTAAAAGAAAATATAGGATATAATGTAGACAAGAGGAAAGTTTCAAAAGATAGATTTATTTAAAAAGTATTATCTGATATCAAATGATCGAGTCGATGTCTTACCTCTTTTGTGTTTCTTCGCTTTTAATGAACGGTTATAGGTAATTGGAATATTTTTTTTTTTTCCTTTAAGCCGATTATTTAAGTCAGGCAATATTCACGAGCTTTCCTCTAGCTATGCGCTCCATCTAATGACCATCCCTGTTAGCTAGATACCTACTTACCAACTGAACTGCGATAATATCGGTGTTACCGACTATGTAAATACCAATATGAAACTTATCGATTAAGGCTCTTCACCATCTTTCGCTCGTAGAATATCTGACTTCAGCAACAGATATAGACAAAATATAAACTACAAATGCAATAGGAAAACACGGTCCCCACTATACACCTATCCCATCGATTCATAAGATTGTTTAGATTATAATATGTAGTTTAGTAAGCTGTGAATTAACACTTTTCAGTTTCCCATGTTTATATTCTTCTTTGATGATGCCGTTTCTCTTGCAATGATCCTTGCTAGATTCGTTAGCGACGGTATGCGTGTATATTACAATATAAATGCATAAAAAATAATAAATATAATTGATATATAAATATAAATATATATATATATATATATATATATATATATATATATATACACACATACATATATATGATAACTAATATATAAATTTGCGACAAAAATAAAATTTCGTCGAATATTTTATAAAAAAATAATAATTAATGAATACTTGTATATTAAATATTATTTTATATAAGTAGATATGTATTTTTGTCTACTTCTTCATCTTGTAATTATTTTTATTATTATGTTACATATTATTATAATATATATTATTATTATAGTAATAGTAATCATACAATATACTACAGGGAAAACAACAAAAAAATAGCATTGAAAGTTCTGCTTTATAAATGGTATAGTTACGAATTCGTTTCAATTTGTATAAAAATAATATATAATATATAAGTATTGTAGGGATATTTTCGTAATCCTATCTAGAAGATACGGACTGACTAACTCGGGGGGCACACCTTTTCTCGATTAATAAGGGTTTTATTAATAAAGATATTATAACTAAAATATTAAAATCCTCTGCTCTAACTCTGATCCACTAAAGACTTTACTCTTCCTCTGGTCTTCTCGCTGATAAATTGGCCTATCGACGATAAAACGATCCCTCGATGGTCCAGCCTAAAAATAAAGAGGAAGAAAAGAAAAAAAATCCAAAAGGTTCGAAAGAACACGTGCGAGTGAGAGAACAAAAAAAGTGATAAAGAGGATTGGACATCTTGAAGATCGTTCCACCTGAACAAAAGGTTATTATACCTAAAAATCAGTGAAATAAAAATTTAATTTAAATAGTTCTGTATTGATCTATAGTACCTACAAATATCTAAAAGTTTATTAAAACACAATCTTAAGGATATTTATTATTCCTGATTTTTTAATAGTTTAGACCATCAATGAGAACAGGCGTAAGTTTGGACCAATTTTAATGAACAAGATCTTATTTTAAGAACGAAGTTTCAATCTACTGCATACTGTTCTCGAATTTTTTAAAAAGGTTTATTTTCTTTGAAAAAAATCGTGTTCAAAAATAGTTTTTTTCGAGAATAGTTTATGTAAAAACAAAAACCTTTTTCAAAAACCTTGTGTTCTAAATGAAACCGACTTTAAAACGAGATCCTGCTCATCAAAATTTATCTAAAATTGCTCCAGTTCTCATTGATATATGGCACTTTCGATATTTGCGCAAAAGAGAAGAAGCTCGTACTCCCAATACTGATTTTCATATGCACCCTTGAATGGTGTACGTTTTATGTCCGTGAAATAGCAATTGCTTGCTTGTTTGTATACGTTGTTTGTATAAGCTGATGCTCAAATTTTCTGAACATTTCCAAACGCAAAAAAATGCGTTTCACGATGCTTGCATGGAGAAACTACGGTAATTCACTCGGTCATTTTAACGAGCTTTGGCCAGATGATTCTATGATAAAAATAAGGGAATATGTCAATCCAAAAGATAATGTCCGATCTTTATGTCAATGGATCTGAGTTTCTAAAATATTGTTAAATTTTTGAAAAATTTCTAGTTCCTTTTCGATATTATATGGACTAAAAACAGAGATTCAAAAATAATGTGAAACACATTGGGAAGCATCTGGATCGTAATTCTGGAAACCCAAGATTCGAGGCTAAATGATTATTCTCCTGTAGTTTTTGTATTTTATCGATGTAAACGAAAATAATGAACTAATTTACTCTTTTCCTCTTTATTTGATAATTTAGTAAGGTATTATTATCCAATCTCTTATATTATTTTCTCCACTGATGGCTAACGTAAATTTTGTAGTGATCGATGCTAGATAGAACACAGTAGCAGTATAATTTTATCAAGCATATACATTTGTCAATTATTTTTCGAAATTAATAATTAGTGAACATATATATTATATATTATTTTTAATAAAGATCAAAACACAAGTTTGTTTCCACATTATTTACGAGATATTTTTCCTAGCCCTGTTTTGTTATGGTTTCCTCTGTAGGAGTTCACTTAATATTATTATTATTGCCTCTACTATTACTATAATAATAATATGTAATATAATAATATAGTAATAAGAACAGTAATAATAAGAAAAAATAAAAGAATATACTTATATTATATACATTATGACACATATGATGATGTTAATTTATGATAATAAAAGAAGTAAAAATGTGTCATTTTACGTGGTGATTTTATTTTCGAACTCTCAACAAATCGTGTCCTTGATAATTTCGACACATGACCGCCCATCGATAGATACGTCCAACCCTTTACACTCCGATCAATTTTTAATATAACCTTAAAGCTAGTCCGAGTAGCTGATATAAAATGTATTAAATAATATCTGTTGAAGCACGAGAGAACAACAATCGAAACAATCGAACAACAAGCGTTTTCGTTCCTTTTTTTGTTTCTATAGTTTCTATTCCTTTGTAAAGATTATCCTCTCTTAGAAAAAAGAGGCCTCTAAGAGCAGATAATTCGTTTTTTATCTGATTATCGATTTTGCCTACTCTTGCTTCAATGTTTGTTTTTCCTATCCGTTTCTGCTACTTGTTTGTTTCCGTCCGGTGACGCCTCAAGTGCAAATTCGTTACAGTAACGCTATGTATTATTTAATATAATAATTAATTTTTTAATACTATATTTTTAAGGAATGTCTTTGTCCGTATACGCAATCAGTCAATATCGTTCTTCCTTTTCCTTCTCCTAATATTCTAACTTACCGAACATTTGGAGAAGCATCGGGAAGTCAGTATCAACGAGTCAGTCAGCGAATAAACACCAATTAAAAGAGCAGGCGAGTCACAAATTGGATAAAATAGTCAGTCAAGTGTTATACCAGAATTAAAACTTAGAATCCGAGAAAATTATACATCAAACCATATATATCAATCACGACTTTCTATCATCATTGTCAGAAACACACACCATCATTTACAGTTCACTCAAATAAACCATTTTGTGGTATATTAAAACGGCGTTAATTATTTACGCGCAACCTAACCAAGAGCCAACACAGGATCCTCTCAAATCATTAGGCGAGCGGTATTGGCTAACAGCCTCGGTAACTTAACATAATACCGCTGCCCTTTTTTATCGTGTCCAACGGGTCTATAACTCTGACGCCAAGGAAGAGACGGAGGACAATTCCTCTGTGCAAATGACAATCTTCACTGATACGGTGCGAGACACATACCTTCAAACGCTTTCGTAGTTGCGTCAGACGCAACAGAACTCATGTTTTAATTTGTATTAAAATAATATTCTAACCCAACGAAACCAATTATTATGTACGGGTTAAATGGGAATAACCAACACAAGCTTATATAACGATACGATAAACGCATGGTGGGAACAACATTCCCGTTTGCGTTTGTAATTCATATTTAGTCCCATACCTGTCGCTGAAGTCATACAACTTCGAGCTAAAGGTGATGAACATCCTTAATATAAAAATCATTTTCTGCCAAATGTAATATTTCTTGTAATTAACCGCATTTGGAAAACGGTGAAATAAAAATTTAATCTAAACAATTCATTGATCGATAAATCTATGGAGAGGGGAGAGAGGATGGAAAATTACCGGTAATGTAGATCGTGCATGTCGAACGGTCTATCAACAAGCACTGGTAATTTTTCAATTGTTCCCATCAAGCTGTACAGTAGCGAGAGTAACGGTATAATTTATAACGTTATAAAAGTTTATAGTATATAATAGTTCTTCGGAATATAAATAGTATACAATTTTTAATATATAAATTAAACGACATATAAATCAAACGAAATAGAGCATAAAACATACAGCTTTTATAAGATCCATTTCGTATTGATATTGTATAGAAACTTATTTAATCGTTCATTGCGCGCGTACCAGAAAAGAAGAAAAACTTCTCAATGATTAACAGTGCACGATTAATCTTAGTTTCAATAGAGTTCGTTCATCACCTGTACGTAAGGGCAGTTACACGTTCCAGCAGATTAATATGCATCGGTCAACAAAACTCATAACTATGGATATAAACAGATCCATGTAGATGACATCCTAAGCATCATACTTGAGCAGGCCGTTAGTTACGAATGACGTCCTAGTCGGTATTCGTTTCTTTCCAATGCATGGAAAAATCAATGACGCGTGCGAATTTGCTCCGTTATAATAAAAATTGTGAAGTAATTTGTCATTCTGCTATATACAGGTCTACCTCATACACTCATACGAAAAAAATACAAAAATATGTTATTAATTACATTTTTATTGTTTCTCCTTTTTTTAAATTTTTGTATACAAAAATAAAACTATCTATATTAAGCTACGAATATTTTTCATGAATATAATTTGCTGCATTGATCTTGTCATTCCCTGTATCGGCAAAACTTAACATCCACTTTTAACTCTTTCTCTACGAGCGTCGCCTATAGGCGACATCCGCGCGACGACCTGTGTGTACGAGTGTCGCCTATAGACGACGTCAGTTTGATACCACTTGACCATGAGTGCCGCGATGTTTTTATCTTTATGCATACTGCACATACGATCCAGAGAATGACAAGTCTGCACAGAAAGATATGCGTCCGAACACCAGTTTACCTAAGTACAACATGCATACTTTTCGGCGCAGTGGTCCGTTCAGTGGCGCTACTTCGGCGGCACGCGGGCCCGTACAGCGGTGACGCTCCTACGGAAGACACTGCCATAGCGAAAGGGTTAATAGCATCATACATATACATGAGTATATTGTAAAAGGATCGCAAGAATATCATATTACTACATATGTATAGATATATGATAAATCTTTCTAATGTAACTTGACGATTTAATCAAATGATACAAAAAATGATACATTTTATTTAAAATATATAGGAACAAAGAAAAAAAGATTCAACAACAATAAAATAATTTTAACGAGTTGAATAAAGTCGTCTCTATAAGTAAGGCTATAATAGAAAAAAGAAATATATATATATATATATACACAAACAAATATTCTCTCTCTCTCTCTTTCAAAAACTTTTAGGGAAAAAAAAATATTAGTGTCATATCACGTTCGCTAATATACGTAAATACATAAGTACACGTGTGTGTGTGTGTGTGTGTGTGTATTCACGTATAATTTACATTGCTGTTGCAATATAAATAATAGAAATGGAGATTCGAAATTACAAATAATACAAAAGATCTTCCAAATGAGTGTTTGGACTTTCATGTACATATTGACCGACTAAATATGCAAGCTTATGAGCGTATTGACATGGAGCTGGTACTCTTACAGTACCAGACCAATTGTAGTACATATGTGTCAACTTATAGGTGAGTCGTTGCATTTTGTCTGCATCGAGACCAACAGTATCGTCAATTACACTGTACGAGGTTGGCGTAACAGTGCCCCGTGTAACGTGTTGTGATACGATAAAGAAATCGTATTTCACTGGACTTGTAATCACGTCGTCCACAACTGTGCCACATGGCGGATTCCTCTCATTATAAAAAATTCGTGTTTTCACCCGTTTATTAACGATTATAAACGCCATTTTCACTTCCGCCTCGCTTCCATATATTTGAGCAAGTCTCCTTCTTATTTCCTTTACCTCGTGATTATAGACTAAGTGCACTTGGCCCTCGCCAACACCATCGCGATAGATTACAATACGATCAGGATATTTATCGTTATTGTATTGTCGATATGTTTCTATAAACTTAACAATATTATTAGCTATATCATTGGATAATTCTTCACCATTACTATGTGGACTTACAGTACTAATATATCTGGTTAATCTTTTATCTAAAGAAGCTACTGTAGCACCTGTAAAAATATTGTTTTTTTTATTTTTATTTTTTTTTTTTTTAAATACATAAAATTATCGCTCATAGGTCATAGTATGTCTCATTTGAAGACAATGTTACTGTAAAAATATTGCTTACCAAAATCACGTTTTCCTTTCCTACTTGTATCATGGCAAACATCAAAACCAACCACCATTAATCCCGAAAGAGGTATTTCGACACACCATGGGACTCCACCCAGTTTACAATTAATTTGAATAGCTATCTTCGTAGCCACGGATAATCCTTTTATTAAATTCTTCTTAACAACCACTTGTGACGGGATTGGACGGTCCACGCAACATTTTTTTTTTATAACACTATAGCGCTCAGGACGATTATTCGGAACAACGCAAAGAACGAATTGTGGAATATATTTACTCAAGACATTTTCTAATATATCAGAGTATGTACTAGGTCGATCTTCCGTAATTGTAAACATTCTTGGACGTTCTATATTAAATCCCATTCCACCTGCTACTTTTGTAAGATTTGTTAAGAAATCCTGTTAAAACAAAATTAAATTGAATAATTGACAAAGACTAAAAATATTTTTGTGTTGAGGTCTAGATTGTTAAAAAAAAATATATATATATATATATATATATATATATAATACCTCGCATTCTCGCTTTAAGCTCTTTGCATGGATTATAATCCAATTTGTCAAGGATTTACAAGCAAGTAACTGTTTATTACGCAATTCCCTTGTCCAATTTGCGTCTGTTCCTGAAGATACAGCACCTGCACGGAAAACTACTCGTTCAGTAGATAATACACGTCCTTGAATTTCAACCAAATTTTTTTCCAATTGTAAGTTCCATTCCTTTAATTCTTTAATAACATTTGGTTGAGAATAGAGTCTTCTATTAAACGATAATAATTTTTGAATTCGTGATGCAGGAGAGACTCTTGTATGCAACGCTAACGATTCCATCAAATCAAAATTTGTTCTCATAGATTCTGTCAAACCTATATACAAACATACATATAAAAAATTATTTTCTAATAATATTTATCGATACATATATTTTCATAAATTTCCTCAATATCGAATATATTCACCCGTCGCACAACATAATTCAGGAACTAAATAAATAAAAGATTCTGATTGATCTAGTAGATTACGTGATTTTTGTTTTCCCTTTGCAATGAGCAGAGGCTGCTTATTGTACTTTACAATTATATTATATTTATTCTTGTAGTAATCTTTATACGATATTGACTCTCCTGATTTAAGTTGAAATGTATCTTCTGGTGTTAATTTAAAGTCAACATCTACTATCTGATATGTATTGTTATTGTAATAAGTAAGTACTACAGTACCTATGACTTCTTCACTAAACGCTTTCTATAAATGTATATTAAGTTATTACTATTCATTAGTATTTTGAAGATACTGAAAGTCATATGTTAGATTACCTCTACATTATCTTGACAACGTATCAAAATATCCAAAAGTGTTTCCTGACGCATAACTTTATGAGTTATTTCTGCACACATAAGAATATCTCTTTCATGTTGCTTAATGGATGTGAAATAACCTGGCCACAATTCCAATTTATGGTTATCAATTACTACCTGTTATTAAAAAATATATGGCATCATAAATAAGTAAATATATATATATATATATATATATATATATATATATACATACATACAATTATTTAAATAGGAATTAATACATAAATACATTTTTATATATACAATTATTTATATATTGTACTTTTATTATCATTATCATAGTACCTTTATATATATTAAAATATAATACATAATAAAAATATTCTGTAAGATTACAAATTTTTTGTCCTGCTATGTAGAATTTCTATGGAATAGAAAAAGAAGTGCTAAGAAACGTGTCAATTAAGATACAAAAAGAGCAAAATAATATCAAGGCTATTTATGTTCTTGGAAGGACAGTCTAAGGACAGTTGACAAATACCATGTATCGACAGTAGAGAGAGTTAAATTTAGTTATTTTCGAGTGTTTCAAATTATATTGTTTTTTTTTCTTTTTTTTGTTTTATTACCTATAAGTTTCTACTTTAAGCACTTAAATATAACTTTAAAAAATAAAAGAAAAACTATTACTTTACGTCCTTAGTAAGTGTTATGTTTATTTAATCCCACATATACACGTATATTAAAATGTATCACGCTTTGACAAATGACGTAATCATGATAATTTAAGTTTTTTACTCACTCTATTGCCTGCATCAAAATAATCACGACCAATTAATTGTAGCTGTAAATGTTCCAAGCATCTCCTCATTATTATGTTGAACAATTGCAGATAATGATAATCGTCTTTAACCAAGTCTCCAATAAATTTTATAGTTATTGTGAGTTTTGTATCATCAGATTGTCTTATTGATAGAAGATCCATTTTCTAAAAGTCATTATTTTCTTCTTATTGCAAATAAATATTTTCCATATTTATCCTAATATTCCAATATTAATAAATACTAAAACTTACTTCAGGTAAACGGCGAATTGTATATAGTACAGTACCATCAAAAATATAAGCACCCAATTTCTCTTTATGACTTCTAAGTAAACCTTTACGAATAAAAATACGATCTTCTTCTGGAGCGAAATCAACTCTATATTGAAAAAGAGTCCAGTTTGGAGTAGATGATAACTTGAAATAATTTGCCTGAAGTGTAAGTGGAGTGCCAGAAGTTCCTATAAATTACAAAAATTCTTTTCATAGCATATGATTTAAACGATAAGCAATAATTAGATAGATTAAACTTGTTACCATTGAAATCGATCGAGTAAAGCTCAGCGGTTTATACGATATAGAAGGAAAAGAAAGAAAAAAAGGGCAAAAAATATATACACGAAGTATAGGACCCCACCAAAAGAGAAAAGCAAACAGAAAAAAAAGTGTTCGCACAGAAGATAAACACTACCACGTTTAAGAACCTATTATTTTTCTTATGTCTCACCCACTCCTTTAAACAACGACTCAGTGACAGATATGCATACGGACAGTGGAAGTAATCGCCTTAGCCCCATAAAACAGGAACTCTCACACGGCGATATAAATTTATATTACATAATAAATTTAATTTATAATCTGATGACCGGTACATAATTTTTATTTGTATATTTTCGGCTATAATCGAATTTATGCAGTGTATTTCTCACTTTGTCATTTGCATGAACAATTAAAGCAAGAAAATATATTATGCACATATTGTACACATTATGTACACTGTGTACTAATTACGTCCTATTTTTTACCACCCTGTTTGCAAGTCGACTAATTTAGTTTTTCTCATTGCAATTCCCCAAATCTGGTTCTAAATTATCACATAAAAATGTGTTGTAGAAAATGAAGCACTGTTACAAAATTGTCTTAGTTAATTGTCTTAAGATCCCCCGGAATTAGGTAATTTCTTTCAATATTCCTAATTTTTATCTACCACATAAGATAAGTCAAAAATGTTATAAGGGGAACTTGTGTGTATGTTCTTTAAAAAAAGGGAGAGTTTCTAGGACATTCATAAAAAATGTGCGAGTTTGTATATCTCCAAATAAATTACAAAACAAATAGGAAAGTCGACAGTGTCTCAAATCAAGCGAAAAGAAAAGTGTTGTGTGAAGAAAACGCTTTACATGTTACTAAAGATTTGACTTTTAATTAACTTATTTTTAATTATGAGCCTTCTATTTTGCTTTTCCACTTCTTGTCTATTGTAGAAATGATATTTAAATGAAGTGAATTATTGCAATATATATTTCATGATTAATATTAAAAGAAAAACTTACCTTTCTTTGTAGGTAAATTTTGTGGTCTTGTAACTAGCATGATATCTGTAATTATTGATCTTCTACCTCGCATGGCACCTCTACCAATTGAAACATCTCCACCACCTTCTCCTAATAAAAATCCATATTTAAATATGAATATTCTTAATACACATTCGCACATCTTTTAATTAAGTAATGTATTACTTGGAACATTTTTCAATTCCAAACTAGCTTCTTCAGAATAGCCTTGTCTGTCTCCTCGTACTCCTCGTGCATAAATCTATAATATTATTAATATTATCATAAATTATTTATAGCATTATGTCTAGTTATTTGTAACATATATTATATAGTTTTTTTTAACAGTAAACTTTATCTATACTAGCATAAACTGATGTGTTCAGCTTTATATATATAGATATTTTTAACATACATTGTTTCATTATAAAATGGAACCAAAGAGATAATATAAGATATAAGAAACAAAATTCTGTTAAATAGAGAAATAAACCCATACTATAAGAAATTTATGACTACTAACACAGAAAAATATATTACTGTAATTTTTACTAAATTATATAAGTATTTAGTTTATAATATTCAAAAGAATAAATAAAATGTATGTATTTACATGAATTGATATATTTATACTGTACTTGTTAAACAAATTTTAATTATACACTAAGTTTTGAACAAAGTGTATAGAAATGATATGTTTGTATAAAAAATAAAAAAAAGGTATATATCAACTATAAATGATATAAATTATATATAAGTTTCTAACATAATTACATAAAATATCTATATAATTTAATATTGTAATATTTCTTATTATTTGTATTAACCTGAACTGGTTTCGAAAGTCTTGGCCATGGTCTTTGTGATGATTCAGGTTGCAATGATCCAGGTTGTGATGGTCCAGGTAGCGATGGTCCAGGTAGCGATGGTCCAGGTAACGATGGTCCAGGTAGCGATGGTCCAGGTAGCGATGGTCCAGGTAACGATGGTCCAGGTAACGATGGTCCAGGTAACGATGGTCCAGGTAATGATGATCCAGGTTGCAATGGTCTAAATGATGATGTAGGTTGTGATGGTTCTGTCTGAACTTGACCTTGGCCTGGTCTACGTCCCCAAGAACCAGTTGTTGGTAAAATTGGTGCAGTAGATGACGTAGATGATAGCACAGGTGTAACTTTTGAATGACCTCGGCCTCGACCTCGACCTCGGCCTCGGCCTCGGCCTCGACCTAGACCTAGACCTGGACCTTGACCTTGACCTTGTTGCATCTTATATTTTATTGAGTTCGTATAAACTGTTAAATTTGTAATATATTGTAACATTTAAATAACACATTAAAATTAGAATTTTAAGTATGACAAATATAAATTTGTTGCAAATTTTAATTTCCATTTTAATACATACGCGTTACTTATTTTAATATATAATAAAATTCTTTAAACTTTTAATTAAATTAAATTATTATCTTCAGTTGTAAGAATTCCAATTGGAATTAAAATCTCAGCAAAAAATTTTTTTATGTACGCTTCTCTATTATATATGAACAGGAATATCAAAACATACATTTATATACTATATAATATTCTTTAATCTGTTAAAAATATATCTGCTGTAAATAATAAACCGGAAAATTCAAATTGTGAAAATTTATTAAAGCAAACAAAAATACGAAAGATAATATGAAACGCATGGTTTTTGTTCAATACTTGTAGCACACAACGGATTAATTCTGCCACTTTAACTCGTAAAAATTGTTAATATATAATGTTTAATTACGTAAAAGAAAATACAGAATATAATGTAAAGGTAAATTCAAAGGCAAGATTTATTTAAAAAGTACCTGATTTCAAATGATCGGATTAACTTCTTACCTTTGTAGCGTTTCTTTGCTTAATGAACGATATTAATAATCAGAATTTATCTCTTACCGCGATTTTTACACGCTGAGACATTATGGGTAATTTCTTACATTTTCTTTGTTACTAGATAAGTCTCAAAAGCTAAGCTTTATTTCCAACTAAAAATTCTAGTAATATTTTTCCTTATGCAACCAATTATGAAACTCTTCATACAATGTACATAATATGACCAATCATCAATAATACGTTCAATATTTTTAGTGATTATGTCCAATTCTATCTTGATTCTATTTACGAATTGTTTTTGTGTCAAATTTTAACTTACAAATAAAATCGTAACCTTACTAATTAATTTAATTAATAATAAAAATTGTATCTAATCTTACTTTACTGAAAAATTTATCATATAAAACCTGAATAGAACAAGTTTTAAGAACATACAATAAACTGACACCTGTCAAAAGTTTTATTACAATAACCTATAAATTTTTATTGAATAGCTAAAAAAACATTATTAATTCAGGTATTATTGTGCACAAGGAGTAATTTTTATTTTGTTGTTTTATATATTTATATAAATTAATAAATATTTATTCGTTATATTTCTGATAAGAGTGATCATATTTATATATATATTGTATGTTATATTTGATGTAAATTTGTAGAACAATGGGTGAAAGAAAAGGAACAAATTTATACTATCCACCCGATTATGATCCACGCGTTGGTGGACTTAATAAATTTCTTGGAACACATGCATTACGCGAAAGAGCACGGAAACTTCATATGGGTATCCTTATTATTCGGTTTGAAATGCCATATAATATATGGTGTAATGGTTGTGGAAATCATATTGGAATGGGAGTACGATACAATGCAGAAAAAAAAAAAATCGGAATGTATTATAGTACTCCACTTTATCAATTTCGTATGAAATGTCATCTTTGTGACAATCATTTTGAAATAAAAACTGATCCTGCTGTAAGATATAAAATATATTTATTATTGTCATATATAAGACCTTGTAACTATATATAACAATTATAAATATTTCAGAATTTAGATTATGTTATTGTAAGTGGTGCTAGACGTCAAGAGAACCGATGGGATCCTAAAGAAAATGAGCAGATCGTACCAGAAACAAAGGAAGTTTCTCATCGACTATATGATGACGCAATGTATAAATTAGAACATAAAGTTGAAGATAAAAAGGTAGCAAAATCACGAGATAAAGCATTAGAAAGCGCTATTTCTTTAAATGATGCCACATGGAAGGATGATTATAGTTCAAATTGTGCATTAAGATCTGCATTTCGGGTATGTATGCTATTATAGCATATTTCTATAGTAATTGTTGGAAAACAATATACTAATAAAACATATATAAACAAATACAAAAGATTATTTTATATATATTGATATTTATTTTATATGTCATAGGCTAAAAAGAAAGAACTTAAAAAAAAACAAGGATTAAACCAGTTATTATTGAATAAATCTGGATTGAAAATAGATTTAGTAGAAGAACATGAAGATGATATTAAAACAGCTAAATTACTTATACATAATACAAAAAAGGGTAAGTTTATAAAATGTTGTTTGTACTTATTTTTAAGTTTGAGTAATGATATGCTTAGAATTTTTAATTTTAGATGCAGTTCATACAGCACCTTTAAAAAAATTAGTTTCTATTGTACGTTCGAAAAATAAAACGAAGAATATATCACAATCTTTGCTAAGAAAGAAAACTAATATAAATAAACAGATATTACCAAAAGTAGATATAGCAACATCATCAAAAAGTGCTAATATCTCCACTTCTTTAGTCAATTATGACGGTTCATCTACTGACACTGAAGCATAATGTACGTTTTTAAACTTTGAATTATACATAATGTAAATATGTAATTAATATCGATTGTAAACTTTTGAAGTGTTTTATTATTTTATGTATAACATTTGTATATAATATGGAAAATAAAAAACTCTGATAAATATTAAATAACGCACGAAACGAATTTAACATAAATGTTACATTCTTATATTATTTTTAATTACAGTTAATGGGAATTTATATATGTTATTTCGTAATTGATTTCTAGTTGCAGCTGAGATATATATACAACAGATAACCAAAATTAAAATATTATTGAGTTCAAAAATTTTTTTATATTGAAGAGAATTCCTTTGTAGGTTAAAAATTGCCAGTTAATCAATAATTTAATGCAAGTAGTGTGCTACATTATATTTTGATATTCTAGTTTTTTCATACCTTAACGTTAATAATAATATACCGTTATTATGGAAATATAAAATAATAATACAATAAAAAAACATATATTCTGATAAGTTTTCTGATGTAGAAGATAAATTCAATGGAGCTATCAGTGATGATGAGACAAATAGTAATGTACCAACATAGTATAAATAAAAAAAAGTTAAACAATTAATTTATAACAGCGAATGTAGTACCAGCGAGAATGAAACAGATACTCATACCATTAAGTAAAAAAAATATAATCCAAAAAGAAATTTAAAAGTTTTTCTTAGTATCAAGGTATTTCCAAATGATCCTCAAAGAATAAATGAAATTGACTTGATAGAAATAATAGCAAGTAAAACTAACAGGTATTAGGTTCATATGTGTTGTACATATAATAATTTAAATAAATCAAAAAAGTAGACCTACAAAAAGAGATAGTACAGTAGCTAAGATAAACAAATTTCTAGTATATATTTTGATGGAACAAGCATAGGAAAACAAAATTATTAGTCAAGAGATCTGCTTCTTCTCAAAAATGTAATAAACTTTGTGGTCTTTGTATTTGTCCAATAATACAGAAATGACATAAACTTCATATAAGCTGTGTAAAATTTAATCCATAATAAATTATTTTTTAAATAAGTTCAACACCATGTACAAATCTGAACAGGAAATTTCCTTGAATGAATTCATAAAACTAACAAATACAGAATTCAATCCAAAATGCTGTGTAAGGCGAATACTAGATATATTTTTAATCTTAAGATATATTTAAAAGATAGTTTAGACAACAGTTTATAAAATATTTCAATTGTTTTAAATAAAAACATTAACTTATGTGTGGCACTATGTCTATATGGACAATTATTGCAATAGTGTTACAATTGTCGAAAATTTATTAACAAAAAAGATTCGGATTTATGATGTAATAAGACAAAAAAATAGAAGTTTTTTAAAGAAAGTAAACATTGTATAACGGAAAATAGGTGAATATGATTGTCAACAAAAAGATAAGACGCTAACTCTTAAATGAAAACATACAAAGGAAGTTTAAACAATATCAACAATACGTGACATTTTAGATTGTAAAGAAATCTACAGCAATGAACAGATATTGTACAGACCAATAAATTGAATAGAAAAATAAAACAAATAATTTGTAAGTCAGAATTCATAGCAAGATACAATTGACATATAATGAAAGGTGTTGATTTTGTTGATCAATATCTGTCATATTATTATTTTTAAAAAAATCAATTAAGCCAGTTAAGCTACTTAAAATTTTAAGTGATATAAAAACACATTATCTAGAAAAAACCAAAAATTCAAGAATAAAAAAGTACTTATAATTATATCATAGAATATTAATTATATTGTAGTCTAAAATAGTTATAAAGAATGTCCTTCATATGTAAATCCTGTATAATTTCTATATATGAAGATCATTATTTCCAGAATTATCATACAAGTATTAAATTTTTTTTTCCATATTTTCCTAATTGTTGTCAAAATACATGAATGAATTAAATAAAAATAATTAATAATAACAAGTAGTTTATTTCATATTATAAAAGCATGTAAGCAAAATTGTATCCAATACATTCATATAATCCCAGAATAGAAAGGGTTCTAAAATATATTATTTTTATTTTACTCTTTCTCATATGTATAAATTTATTATATTCTCTATATGTTATTTATATTATGAAAATTTTTTTTATTAACTTCAAAGAACAATTTCTTATAAGCCTGATAAAAATTTTACAACTTTCATAAAAATGACAGAAATTTGCTGTAACCAATTTTGGAGTTTTTTTAATTTTAACCGGTTTTCAGTATAAGAAAATTGAAAAAATTACTGGGTATGAATGCGTAACACACACACACACATATGCATGTGTATATATATATTTATATTTAAATATCAATAAACTGTTGAGTTTCAGTACTTTTTTCTGGCAACGATAATTTTTTCTTTACTACATAGATCTTCTTATTTGAGAGACAAATAATATAACAGTGATCTGGATATGTAATTGATATCTTTTCAAAA
This sequence comes from Dolichovespula media, assembly GCA_911387685.1. Taxonomy (NCBI): domain Eukaryota; kingdom Metazoa; phylum Arthropoda; class Insecta; order Hymenoptera; family Vespidae; genus Dolichovespula; species Dolichovespula media. The sequence goes on from OU426867.1 coordinate 5,070,795, forward strand.
CCTTCACCCATAGGAAAAGCTTTTGGATCTATTTTATTTGTCAACATCACCAAACCCACAATAACACTAGCAATTCTTTCATCATTCTCTAGATCGCCACCAGACTGAAATTTGACAAAGAAATATTTTCTTTAAATAAATACATTACTTTATGATAACATAGACCTATACTAACGATTCAATGCCAAATATAATTATTAAGATATTACCGATATTACTGCTCCATCCTCCGTTAAAACTAAATACCCAATTTGATCAGGGATTCGTTCAATAGATAACATTTTTATTCAGTTGTTTTTCTTTTTACTATATTAGCACTAATATTTACGATTTATAATAGACAAACGCATAATTCTGTATTTTCAAGGTAGCTATTTATTTATAACTATTCACAGTTATTACCAATGTTGCTTCTTCCTTTATTATGTGAACATGATACGTTTGCACAATTTTATGTTAAATTCTTAACGTTTTTACTAACAATACTTGCTGTAACGAAAAACAATAAAGGAACTCATCCAATATGAGAGAAGCAATATGATTGGTAGGGTAGTATGGGATAGCATTTTGTATAGTACACACTGTTTCCTTTATTCTAAGAAGAAAAGAAAAAAGCTTCGACGAATGAAAGAAATACATGAATATAGCTACGAGTATAACAATATGTTCTAAAATAAAAACAGAAATATTCTAATTGAAAATTGACTTTTTTACTGCAAAAAAATATTTTTACAAGTCGACTTAAAAATCTATGAAGATATATCATATTTCAAAATTCTTATATATTAATGCTAATTTAAATTATTATCAATAAAAAAATGACAGTATTGTATGATGAAAATAATGAAACTTAATTTTGGAACTATATTACTATCGATTTTCGACAATCGAAAGAAAAGCATTATTAATAATAAGTATCGATATTTTGTCGATAAGTATCGATATTTTGTCGATAAGTAACTAAACGTCAGTCTATGTGGAAGTGGGGTAAAGAAGGCGTATCGCCTTCAATTGACAATTGACAAGCTTTTTGCTTCGATTCTCAAATAATTTAAATATTAATAAAAGGTATCAATTTTTGTAGATTATTTTTTAAATAAAATATTATAGTCATAATTTGACATCATTTCTTTTTATATAAAAAATTTGATTATTGTCATAGATGTAGATTTTTAAAAAAGTTATCACATTTATTTTCCTCTATTTTTATGCACGTAAGATAAATTTCGTTAGCTTTGCTGAAAAACTTTCGCTATCGATATTATATAGATACATAAATTTTAAAATAATTTTGAATTTGATTCAAAGTTAGTAAGAAGACACCATAGGCCTTAGACATTGATCCAAGTATGGTTTGCTATATTGAGTCCTTATTTAATTTTCCACTATATAACATAAGAATCCTCTAACTGTATTTAATATCGATTTTTCGTTTTCGAAGGTAGATCTTAATAAATACCTTTCTGAAAATCAAGATGACAGACTCCAAATATTTTACTACTACAAAAAAAGGTGAAATATTTGAACTTAAATCAGAATTGAACAATGATAAGAAAGAAAAGAAAAAGGAAGCTGTTAAAAAGGTTTGTTTCTCGACATTTTTTATTATTAATAACATTATTGTCTCGCATATCTTCTCAAAATTGTTATCTATGGGGAAAAGCTTAATTATTTAACAAAAATATCGATTAAAAAATTATATTAAATTACCATAATAAACTTATATACAAGAGTAATCTAATTTGTTTAGGTAATTGCATCCATGACAGTGGGCAAAGATGTATCTGCACTATTTCCAGATGTTGTTAACTGTATGCAGACAGATAATTTGGAATTAAAGAAATTGGTTTATTTGTATCTCATGAATTATGCTAAAAGTCAACCAGATATGGCCATCATGGCTGTCAACACATTCGTTAAGGTAATGTAGCGTTAGAAACTCATTGATTTACTACTAAATTTTATTAATGCACCTTCATCCTTTAAATAACTTATTGACACTTGGATGATGTTGAGAGTCTCTGTCTGCAAAGAGGCAAGCTGAAAATATTTTTTAAAGAGAGGTTCTCTTAATGAGAACAAATTGTGTCAAAAACAACTATAATTCCTTTTGCAGCCTGCCTCATACTATGTACAGACTGTGCTTTGCAAATTACACCAGTTTGTACAGAGCTGTCTGCGTTATGGGACGGAATGTACTTCTCCTTTCGTATTTTCTGAATTGCTTATTTTTCAAAGGGCACGAGCCTGGAGTTTGGCTGATACAAGTATTATGAATATTTTTAAAAGAAGTAGACATTATGATTACATACAATTAAAACGTATTAATTGTTATTGCGTATCACCAAATTCCAGAACCTATTTTCGATCAAGCATATAAATATAGTAGGAATGTTTCTATATAATAATTATGATATTTAACAAAATTTATTCATCAAAGGGTTTTAAAGGATTTGGATTAATGTTAGTTTTTTAACACTAATGCACCACTACAATTACTTTTCCAAAATTAAGCATGGAATTTTCTTATATTCACATAATATATTTTGCAATTAAACAGCTTGTAGCATATTGTGTAATTGTGTCACAGCTGTATATTTGCAATAAGAATATAATTGGCCTTTAGTTTAACTGCCATATAATAAAATATCAATGGTAGAAAAATGGATTCTCTTATATAATGCCTATATAATGTAAACAGCATGATTCATCCAATTCTTTAAATGTCATTTTATATGTATTATTGCATTATAAATTGATGCCTGATACAATGAATAGATCTGCTAATTGCACGAAAATTATTTCACTCCTTTCAGGATGTATATGTCATTAATAAATGTAATTGATGTTGAAAAAAATATTTTATAACACAGTTAATATGAAATATTTATGTACATCCTTTAATGTTCAACAGATTCTTAATAATATTTAAGTATTCTTTCACGCGCATGAATACAAAATTAATGTCAACTTTCTTATATTAACTTTGATATTTCAACTTAAAATAAAGAACATTTGTATAGTAAAGCCTTAAAATATCTCGTGCTCTTTAAAAAATGATCAGTTCTGTATAACATTATATTACATGGTTCATAAGTATAATATTTAACTATTAATAAAAATGGTGACGGTGACCAATTTGACCTTTTTCGTTCTGACACGCAAAAGGAGCTAGCGACATCTCCGATGACAAAGGTACCATACCAATTTCTACTTTGTTAAAATTCATGGGCTGAGATAGATAGCCACTGCTGTGACTAGACTTGAATCCCTGGCTTGCCCGATTTTTGCGCAGGACTGTGAGGATCCAAATCCACTGATTCGAGCATTAGCAGTTCGTACAATGGGGTGCATACGTGTTGACAAGATCACTGAATACCTCTGTGAGCCATTGAGGAAATGTCTGAAGGACGAGGATCCATATGTTCGTAAAACGGCCGCTGTATGCGTTGCCAAGCTTTACGACATTAATGCTGCTTTAGTTGAGGATCAAGGATTTTTGGATCAATTAAAAGATCTTCTATCTGATAGCAATCCCATGGTATGTAGGATCATTCCAATTTAATGAAAGAAGTATGATTAACAATATAATGATTAATGAATTTATATATTTTTCTATACGTTCCTCTCATTTATTGTTAGGTTGTTGCTAATGCAGTAGCTGCATTGTCAGAAATTAATGAAGCTAGTCCTAGCGGACAACCTTTAGTTGAAATGAATGCTCAAACTATCAACAAACTTCTCACAGCTCTTAATGAATGCACAGAATGGGGTCAAGTTTTTATATTAGATTCACTGGCGAATTATTCACCAAAGGATGATCGTGAAGCTCAAAGCATCTGTGAACGTATTACTCCACGTTTAGCGCATGCAAATGCTGCAGTTGTTCTCTCTGCTGTTAAGGTAGAATTCTTGATGCATTTTCTAACAAACAGAAAATCATTAAAGTTTACTTATATCAAATTATAACGATTAATATTACATTTAAACTTAGGTTCTTATGAAACTGATGGAAATGCTTCAATCAGAATCTGATTTTGTTGGTACCCTTACAAAAAAGCTGGCTCCGCCTCTCGTTACATTGCTCAGTTCTGAACCTGAAGTTCAATATGTTGCATTGAGAAATATAAATCTTATTGTACAAAAAAGACCAGATATATTGAAGCATGAAATGAAAGTTTTTTTTGTTAAATATAATGATCCAATTTATGTTAAACTTGAAAAATTGGATATCATGATACGTTTAGCATCACAAGCCAATATTGCCCAGGTTTTATCTGAACTAAAAGAATATGCTACAGAAGTTGATGTAGATTTTGTTAGGAAAGCTGTTAGGGCCATTGGACGTTGTGCTATAAAAGTTGAACCTTCTGCGGAACGATGTGTTTCTACATTACTAGATTTAATTCAAACAAAGGTATACATGTTAAATAGAATTATAACTTTTTATAGTTAACATGAAATATAGTATATCTTTTTTGATTTATATTAGGTTAATTATGTAGTTCAAGAAGCCATTGTCGTTATCAAGGATATTTTCCGTAAATATCCAAATAAATATGAAAGCATAATTTCAACACTCTGTGAAAATTTAGATACTCTTGATGAACCAGAAGCACGTGCTTCTATGATTTGGATAATTGGAGAGTATGCGGAACGTATTGATAATGCAGATGAATTGTTGGAAAGTTTTCTGGAAGGTTTTCATGATGAAAATACACAAGTGCAATTACAACTATTAACAGCTATTGTCAAATTATTTTTGAAAAGACCTACAGATACTCAAGAGTTGGTACAACAAGTACTAAGTTTAGCTACACAAGATTCAGATAATCCAGATTTGAGAGATCGTGGATTTATATATTGGCGATTGCTCAGCACTGATCCAGCAGCAGCTAAAGAAGTTGTACTAGCTGAGAAACCTCTTATTTCAGAAGAAACAGATTTATTAGAACCAACATTGCTAGATGAACTGATCTGCCACATTTCTAGTTTAGCATCTGTGTATCATAAACCACCAACTGCATTTGTAGAAGGTAGAGCAGCTGGAGCTAGAAAATCTTTACCAGCTAGAAGTAATTCAAATGAAGATTCAGGGCAACGTACTACTACTACTTCTCAGCCTCATGCTCAAGTTATACTTGCACAGGACTCATTGATAGGTGATCTTCTCAGTATGGACATTGGTGAATACATTATTTTTAAATAGGTTGTGTAATAATATTGCGCGTACGAAAATATAAAACATATGAATTTTTCAAGGTGGACCAACTATAGTACCTCCAGCACCAGCTGCACAATCAGGATTAGGTTTAGATCTTTTAGGAGGTGGTTTAGATGGAATTTTAGGTAGTAATGATGGAGCTGCAAGTACTACAGCACCAGTCGTTTCTCAAAGTACAACAGGATTATTGGGAGATATTTTTGGTTTCAATCAAGGACCTACATCTTATATACCACCTAAAATTAATTGGCTGCCTGCAGAAAAGGGTAAAGGTTTTGATATCTGGGGTACATTTTCAAGGAAGTAAGTATTATAGTATATATATAATGAAATAGATTATTGTACGAGTATTTTATTTCAATCTGATCTTGAAATAGGAATGGTCAGATCAGCATGGATATGACATTTACAAATAAAGCAATGCAACCTATGGGAGGATTTGCAATTCAGCTTAATAAAAATAGTTTTGGTTTGACACCAGCAGCACCATTGCAAGTACCAAGTCCTTTAGGTCCAGGAGCTAGCATTGAAACCAATGTAATTTTATCCACAGCAGGAGCAGTGCAACGCATGGAACCTTTAAATAATTTACAAGTTGCTATAAAGAATAATATCGATGTATTTTACTTTGCATGTTTAGTCCCTATGAATGTATATTTTACCGAAGATGGGCAACTAGATAAGAGAGTATTTCTTTCAACTTGGAAAGATATTCCTGCCCAAAATGAGGTTATTTCTATTAATTTGCTTTCATGATCCTTCATTCTTTGATTTATACTTTTCAATTAATAAGATTGGTTCTATTATTAGGTTCAATATACATTAAGCGGTATAATGTTGACTGCTGATCAGGTAGTACAAAAGATGCAACAAAATAATGTTTTCACAATTGCCAAAAGAAATGTAGAAGGGCAAGATATGCTTTATCAATCTTTAAAATTAACAAATAATGTATGGGTACTGAACGAATTAAAAATTCAACCGGGCAATCCTGATGTTACGGTATGATGCAACTTAATCATGTTACATTATATGTATACCATATACGTTTTAACTTCAGTTTATTAAATTTTATATTTTATACTATTTGTAGTTATCGCTGAAGTCTCGATCCGTCGAAGTCGCACCTGGAGTTTTTCAAGCATATAATGCAATATTGCATTCTTAAGAGTTTAAGTAATTGTGTTAACATTAACACTGCAGAAAAATATAGTAAAAATGTTAATGAATACTTGTTAAGCAATTTATAAAAATGACATGGAACGTGTAATGCATACAATAATCAATCATGATGTAAATTAATATTTAATTGTTATAAGCTGCTACATTTATTAAAATTATCTCTGACATAATTAGAAATAAAAAAAATTAATGATCATATAATATTCTGTGTATTCATTTAATAATTATTTGCATAGCATTACAAAAGTATTCCAGTATAGATGTAATACGAGTAAAATACTATGAAATAAAGGGGGATGTGTGTATAACACACATATGCACACACATACACACGCACACATTGTGATAGAAATATATACTCATTATAGTGTAATTGTATTTATTTATCGAATGTAAAGAATGATGTTTGTGTCACATAAAATTAACATTGAACCTTCCTTCTAAAGGAGCAACCTTCTGTTAACCGTGCTTTCCCACCAGTTGGTGTACATAAAATCGTACGGCAACCATCACACTCTACAGGTTTCTGTGCATGTGAGAAGATAGTTTTGATAGCATAACATCCTGGACATTTTACGTCCATAAAATAGCTGTTAGGCTTTTGCACGAGTCTCTTTAATTTATGCTTTCTTTTTTCCTCAATAGGACTTGGATGTAACAGATCACGAGCCAACGGCATTCTGCAATAAAACAATATTTAATGTTATAGACGAATTAAAAAAACGTCACAATGGAAAAATATATGTCATCACTTGTATACATAGATCGTGTAAACTTTGTTTTAATAGTACCATATAAATATAATAGTATAAGTGTACATATTGCTCAAGATTGCTCAACCCTAAAAAAATAATTCAATATTATAAATATGAAACTTGAAACAATATTTCGTTTACTTGTGTACAATATGACAATATTAATAGACATATAAAGAAAACTTAAACGCAATTATAACACGAATTTATAGAAACTACTGCATGGAATGTTGTAGGCTACTGCTCGACCATGTATGTGTACATAGTAATATATTTATTTAAACTCAATTTAACGAATCATTACAATAATTTAAAGCTTTTACATATAAAATAATACATATACTTACGTGTCTTGTTTAATAATTCACCTTAAATTCAATAATTACACTCTTAACCACGTGTTTACGGCACAGCGTTAAGAACTGGAAAGGAACGGTGAACATGCTATGAGTAAATAGTCTCTAGACTGCATCACTGTAGCCAATCGTCAAAAACAAAATACTTTAAATTAAATTCATGTATAAGCAAAGTAATGTAATTAAAATAAATATGCATATATATTCAAATGCATATATGTGTATATACATATATGTGTATGTATATATATGTATATATATATATATATATGATTTTTATATCTAAACATTGAATTTTATTAAAAAATTCTTATAGCATGAATTATTACTTTTAAAAATATAACTAGATAGACTTACCTATATCATAGATGCTTTATAAAAAGTAACATGCCAAATCCAAGTGGATAAAAAATAATATCATTATATTCGATTAATTTTGAAATATTTGAAAAAAAATATTACTTTTTTTTTTAGTTCATTTATTTATCGTGTCATGATTGTTTTTCTTTCAATTATAAATATTAGATTTTAATTAAATTAGTTGGAATGATATGATGGTATATTATAATAAACAAATTCAGTTATCTATTATTTGCATAAATTATAATTTATTTCCTATCCTTTTGCATGGTATTGAGGTCGAAAACGTAACTATTGTAGTATTAAATACTCCCAATTATGTACAGACACTGTCATGATATGTAAGATTGATTTGAAAAATTATATCTGCAACATGTATTACCTTCCAAATTGGATTACTACGTTCAGGTAAAAACTGGACATATTCGATTTACGAATTGTAAAATCTTTAATTACAAGAGCAGTTAAGGATACCGGAAAGCAATCAATTATTTTATTAATACGTTACCAAGAGTATTTTTATATTATTTTATATTATCATATTTTCTCAGCTGATTAAAAATTGATTTAACTTTTGATATCCCTAAAGCGCGCGCACGTATGCTCAAAGAACATTTTATAAAATTGATAATTGCCCCCACCTGCACGATCGATACATAATAACAGTTGATGTTATCTTTCAAAATACAGATCTTTCGGTTGTAAAATCGGTTATTATTTATACGATAGACATCATTTTGCAAGATATTTTTTTCTTTTTTTTTTCATTTCTTTTTTTAAGTATCTGCGGTGACAATTTATAAACATTATTACATTGGTCGGCCGGACATTTGGCCGGTTGATCGTTGTTGTGTCACAGAATGATATATATGTATAATTATCATGCGAATTTTAATTGCGGTAAACATTAATAATTATAAGTATCAAGGAATGATTGCACGTCCATTTACCAATGAAAGAAGCATTTTCTGGCTTATAGCAGTCAAGGAAATCTCTGTTATAAATTACAAAAATCAACCTTCTTCTTGTTTTTTTTTGTTTTGTTTTCTTTTTTCGTTTTTCTTTAAATCGGCGAGAGATTAATTATAAATTATAAAAGCCATTTTTCATTTTTCTCTTTTAATTAATGGACAGTAAAATGCAGAATACAAAAGTATTTTGTAATTAATGAATGTTCCTATCATGATTTCGCTTATACAAATAATGCTCATTATTCGTATATAAATACGAATACAAATGTCTTTCACAATAACGATAGATTTTATTATAAATGATTTGTTCAAGAGACGCATTATGAGTGATGCTCCGAGTTTTTTAAAATGTCCTCTCTCAATTTTTATTTCGAGCTTAAGATCTCGACGGAAGCGCTAACTAGCGGTAGAACCTTCGTACTGGCTTGACAAAATGCGATGATGATCTTTTCGTAACACGTGATTCTTTTCATAATTTTTCACTCCTAACTTACCGCAATTAGACAATATTTCAAATTTTCTATGTGATTCGTATGGATGATAGAATATATCAAGAGAAAATTCAAGCCTAATATATATATATATATACATATGTATATATACATATATACATATATATATATATATGTATATGTAAATTGTGTGTGTACAGTAGAGACTTAATATACGTATAGTAAAAATGTATATATCCCACATATACGTATACTTAAGACCTCCACTATATGTTACAACGAATTAAATAATATACATTCGATGAGTAATAAAACAGAAACGGTAATGATTGATTTTTGATTAGCAATAGAAATCAATAATTCAACAGGAAAGAATTGAAAAAAATGCTACATATAAATATAATTTTTTCTAAACTTGCTTTCAAATTCTCTTTTCTTTTTCTTTCATGATCACATGATAAAAAAGAAATTTATTCAAAATTAAGTTAGGAATAAAAAATTATGATTTCGTATCATTTATGAGCTATCCAACTCGAAAACATTAGGCACTACTGTTTCCCCTTAAGACAATTTTATATTCCAACCTCTGAAATTACAGCATGATTAATGACATATATTAAGGCACTTAACTTATGACTACCATAGTTATTGTACTACGATTAATCCATCGGCTTATCCAATCGTTAACGCAACGAAATCATCTCCGTCGTTCTCTGGTGCCGAGTCATTGAAATTAGAACAGTATACATATATATTCATTTAACAAGAACTTCGTGTTTAGCTACCATCACTTTTAAAAATTTGATACATTTCAAAATATAATAATTATTCATTTATTTTATTTAGCACTTATAACATACCTCACGAAATCGTGAATATGATTATAAAAACAAATCTGTTTTTATGTGTAGTTTTTTTTCCATATAGAAATAAGAAAATAAAAAAAAAGAATTACTTTTATACAAATTCAATTTATATATATAGGAAGACCAATAAGGCCCTAAGGGATTCAAATTAAACAAATGCTTGAATAAAAGTACAACATATGTTTACGTCGAAGTAATTGCCATAGTATTTTAACTCATTGAAACTCTCTCTCTCCCTAAAAAAAAAAAAAAGAACAATCTATTCTTTGTTAATACAATAAATACATCATGTATAATAAACGACGAATATAGGCAGAATAAAAATACTTCTTTTGTTATTATCTTTTTTCTTTTTTGTTCTTTGCGTAAAATTATTAAGTATATAACAGGCCGTGCAATTAGGAAGTTTCTCCTTATTTCTTTAAATTTGCAATAAAAGAGAGCTATTAGTAATATTACGTGGAAGACGCTCATTCGTGTAAAAATTATATCCTTCTTAGATAAATACAATTACTATTAGGAGTGAGAAAAATCAGAGATTCGGATGACGATGCGAAAATGATGATAACAGAATGTCTAATGAATTATTTTTCTAATTCATTCATCGAAAAACCTATACTTTATATCGATGACAATTATGCGAACACAATTTTATAGGCCGTTGGAAGTAGGAAAAGATATATTTCGGGAACGGTACATCTCTCTCCCTCTCTCTCACTCTCACTCTACTCTCTCTCTCTCTTTCTTTTCTCTCTCTCTCTCTCTCTCTCTTTCTCTCTCTGTGGCCAAACTACACGCATATGACACAAGCTTAAAGAGGAATCGAAAATTAAAACAATAAAAAAAGAAAAAAAAATATCGACACTGTTTAGCCACAAAACAATGGCTATCAAGCGACAAAATAGGAAGCCGGTTTCTATTCTTTTTTTTTTTTCTTTTTTCTACAGTACATAAACTGATGTTTATATAATATACAATATTACTAAATTAAAGCAGCAGCAGATAAAGAATTCTTAAATGCAAAAATAGTGATAGTAGCTTATATAGACCATCGGATATGGTCTTATCGTCGCAAATAAATTCCTCAAATCTACGACTAGGTTAATTCAAGGCACACGAAGGTGACCCCGTCAATCTGACGATTAGGTAAGCCGATGGGTTAAGACAATCTTTGCTCAACATATGCTTTATCAGTCTATCACTCAAGCGTCTTAACTTGTGCCATCACTTTGCCTTCCCACAATGGCAGAATCTCAGAATCATCTGTTATTTCTTCCTGTATAACTTTTACGTCTAAGTCTTCGCATTCGGTTTTAAAGAAATATCTGAAAAAACATAATGAATAAAATGAATAATAATTCAATTTTTATCCCCCTTCCCCGACTATATAATATGATATACATTTTTTTTTATACCATTATTATGCGCATGAGACGAGTATTTTAATTTTATATAATAATATTTATATATGATAAAGTTTCTCTCTCTCTCCCCCTCTCTCTCTTTTTATTTTCATTTTTATTTATTTATTTTTTTTTTAACAAATCCGATACGAACTTTAATTGGTTATAATGTACGTACCGATAACTGCCCTTTTTCGGAAGGTATTCCTTAAACTGTTTTAACGTGACGTTACGACCAGGAATTTTGGTTCGATAAGGGAATTGCTCGTCACAGAAACTGAACACAACGGTGGTGAAATCTCCAGCATCTTGTCTAGTCTTTTTTAACGTAGATTGATTCGATTGATTGCAACACTGGCTCTGTACAGTAGGATCATGTACTTGTTTCGATGTACTTGCATGACGTTGTTTGCAACAACCGCGTACCCTTTCTTCCTCTGCTAACAACCTTCTTCGTGCCTCTTCTAACTGAGTTGCCTGTTTATATATGTATATATATATATATATATATATTTTTTTTTTTATATAAAAGTATAAACTAAGTCATAAGTTTTATAAACAAGTCAAAAATACAAGCTTCTTTAAAATCAACCATCTTAAGTTTTGTTATTTTGAAATAACACGATAACACTTTGATAATACTGTACCGTATGTGGTTGCGGTAAGGGAGGCATTCCAGGATCTGCAACAAATGGTTGTGCAGGTACACCCCAACTTTCCCTACTTGTTCGTTCCAAGGAACCACTTCTAGATCCGTATTTTTTGCCATGCCGGCTATGCTTAATATCCGCTTTCTTATCTGTTTCTTTCAACCAAGATAATAGACGAGTATCTTTGCACACATTTAACGGTGGAACATCGCTTACAACGCTCACACCGCTATCCGTTAACTCTGTCATTGATTTCTTTGTAGAGGATCTTCTTGTCATATCTAATCTTCTAAATCTTTGATCATGAGCTGCAACATGTTGAGATAATTTCTGATGTAGCAGAATGAAAGTAAAAGAAACAAACAAAGTAAATAAATCGGATACATATAAAAATGTTACAATTACAAAAGGAATCGTTAATTTTTGACAGACATGTTAATAAAACGGTTACACACCTTGAAGATAAAGATCCTGTTTATGGAGGGAATCTGCATAATCGGATGGAACGGATTTTGATTTAGGAAAGTAACCAAATTCATGAACAAGCTCACTACCTTCTGGAAAGTCGTGAATATTCCCACTGTCTGCTGAGAAAGTAGAAAACACGTCCTTTTCTTTCCTTTGTTTGTACGATCGTGGGTAACTATGCATGGGACGCCTTCTTTCAGGTGAATGCGTTCTAGGTGATAAAAGACCAGGAGATCTGGAAGGTGTTAGATCCGACCAAACTCTCGACACGTGCTGATCTAAAATCGCCTGATCGCTATCTTCGTCCGTTGATAATTTTTCTCTTAGAGCATCAGCAAGTGCCTTAGGAGCACTATTACTAGGTAAGGCTTCCGTGGAAGTATCTATACTAAGTAATTCGCTTTCTTGTAGATGACGATCAAGTTTTTCTTGTGTTTCTCTCTCTCGTTTGACGCTTTCCAATTTTTCTATAAGAACTTGCGCAAACTCTTCTGGCTTCAAAGGTTGCGTGAGATCTCGTGGTACCCGTTGTGTTCGAGGTATGATGACATGATGTGCCATTGGATCGCGATTTAAATTGGCTAATTCTTTCATTCCTCTAGATTGTCTCGAATATTGTTTTTTACTACGTTGTCTACCCATCGACATTCCATCGCTGAGAACATAATAAATGCAAGGTATTTTATTGTAACTATTATAGCGTTATCGTGCGCTTCGTACGTAGACGTGAAAAATGAATACGTTCTTTTCTTTCTCTTTCTATTTTTCTTTTTACATGCAACATAAAGTAACAAACTTACACAGATGAATCGGTGATAGATATATTGTCTGATTCAGTTCGTGCATCACTGCTTAAGCTTTGGAGTTCTGAATCTTGTCTGGACACTGGGTTGTAGGAAGAGTATTGTGTGTGCAGTCTGGGTATGAGCATATGATACGGACTAGCTCCATGTTGCAAATAAATGCTTTAACGCCACGCAAAAACAGCAAACGAAACGAAAAGAAAAATATATAAATGAAATTAAATAACAGAAACCAAAAATAATTTTCACACATTAAATTATAAATGAAAATTTTAAATAAAACAATATTAAAATGCGAGCGTGCTTTACATTCAATATAAGGTATAGCATTTTATACAAGACTTATTTTTGTGTGAATTTAATTGATACATTATTTATGACTAAAATACGCTTTATGTTATATGTTATATTTAATATTAAATTGATCTTAATTCTTCAATAAAAATTCCACACAAGCTTAAATATATTAATAAAACTCAAGCATTCACACAAGTTTATTTTATGGTGCTGTAAGTAAAGAACCATCAAAGCTACAAAATAAAGCCAATACTCATGTAGTATGATATATTAACTTATTTACCCAGCACACGCTTCTGGCTTAGGCCGCACATCCATTGCTCTAGTCTGTTGAGTAGCTATCAACACATCTTTGGTTAGCCTTAGCTCGCTTCTCAATTCTCCAGGCGTTTCACTCGCTGAATGCGAGCTGTGCACAGAGGTAACAAATTCGCTGTCCTCGTGTACAGTAGGTAGCAAGCTTGGTCCACAGGAAACAGACATTTCTCGACTAGAACCAGAGCTTGGGCATCCACCAGAGTCTGGATTTTGGCAAGACTGTACATATTGAAGATACATTTCTGATCGAAGGAAGTTTGGATATGTAGTCTCATTGATGAGACGTTCCACTTCTAATTGTACAGCATCAAAAACTTTCTCATCTACTCTGCCTTCTTTCACACGACGATTAGCCTCTTTTCTTACATCTTCTGGTATGGCTAGCTGAGACTTGAGAAAAAATTTTCTGTAAATAAGCTTAACCAACTGGTTAATTCTATCTGGATCGCTTTGTTCTTTGAGGCCTTCGCAGGCAAACCAAAAATTAAGCGGATTCGCATGTGGTTTGCCTTCTTGATCCAGGTACTTTCTAAACAGTTCCAGACCAACCGAATCCTGCAGCAAGGAATGCAGGTTCCTGGCCCACCGTAAACAAGGAGGAGACGAGTCACACTCCATAGTGGTGGTTCCGCAGCAACCTTCTGGCTCAAAACCCAACGGTGCAGAAGCATCGCAAGAACCCAATGCTGTTGGTGTTGCTAAAGAAGAACGTCTAGGGGTCAGAGCTGGACTCTGTGGACGGAACCTACTTACATGGCCTCCTGTTTCCTCTCCTATATTAATAAATTCATTTAAATCTATAATATGTTCTAAAGTAAATGTACTATCAAATTCATTCTTAATATAAGTAAAATTAAAAAAATATATATATATATTTATGAAACTCTTACCAGGCACTGGTGGCCTTGGAGAGTTTTCATTGAAGCAACGTGATTCGTTTTGCCGAGATCCACTCATCCTATCTGTTGTAGCCATCACGTACTATTTTATTATCTAAGCTTAATTGTGGCCCACGGCGTCTCTTAGTGGACATGATTATTCCAAATCTGTAAAAATAAAATAGTATCAATGTAAAATCTGCAATAGTATATTTTCTACCAATTTACTATATAATATGGAATATAATATGCTAACTAAGTAAAAAAATGATAAATATAAAAATGCAAACAAAATAAAAAAAGAATTATAAAGCATTATTAAATATAATTTATATATTCAATTATGGTAAACAATGTAAGCAAAATTATTATTGTAATAACACAGAAAATGTTCAAGTATTTTTATTTGGGAAGCATTAATATTATAAATATAAACTTTTTTTAAATAGATACTAACATATTGCATATAAATAGTAATCATGTCAATTATATTAATAAAAATTTAATAATAGTTGCTGTTAATTAAAAATTAAATAAAAGAGATGAAAATGGTACATCATTTCAGCTCTGCATAATAAATAAATAGAATCAAGTGTAACTGCTCGCATTTGGATCATAGAATTCATAACTTATATTCTCTATGACGATAAGGTTCCAATACTTGCAAACAAAGAACCAGAGCCTGGGCCGTGGTTAGTGGATCGATTGAGCTCTGTGGTGAGTCATACGAATTCTATATACCACCAAGATTTTCTGCCCTAAAGAAGTATGGGAGTAAAGCTCTGTATATATGCCCATAGTCTACCTTCTAGCAGTCTGCGCATCGAGAACCACCACTCTGTATACCCCTCTATTGGACTGCGCACCATCTTTGTGTAGTATTGATCGACAAAAATTATAATGCAATCTATTGAATTACCAGGACCTATCTCAGAAGTATCATGATATATCGAGGAACTGATTATTATACTTATGGAATGAGGATCCAGTAGACTGGAAAACTATTACTAAAGTTATAAGGGTATCGAACTAGACCTAAAGGAACAAAAGGTCTTAAGGGCTAACCTTTTGTTGAGAAGAGCCATAGAAATTTGATTCCTCATAGACTAAATTTTAGGTCCAATATACAATACATTTTTTCTTGTAAACTTAACACACCTTATACAATAGAATTATGAAAAAAAAATAACGTGCTTCTATTATATTTCAAAAATTTTGATAAATTTATGATACTGATCATTATATATAATTATGATAAAAATATAATAACATTAACTAAAGTATACTTTTACTATATAACAACTATAAAGTAATAGTAATAGTAATATATGGTGAATATCTACATACAATTCCAGACCACTATATTTACTTATTTCTTTTTAGTTTCTCTATCATTTAAAGCAGTGAACCATGATGAATGGAAAAATGTAAACTCAAGTTCTATGAAAGAGGAAGTATGAAATGAAAAGCTGTCATAATGAATCATCTCACTCCATCGCACTTTTACCTGAGTCAAGGGATGGTGAAAAGCTTACATACCATTTTGACGGCTACCCTCTGTAGGCAGACTTGAAATATACACAAGCTTAATAGGATCCGTTATGAGTTCCGTATAAGATCTATTATAAGTTATTGTTGTCTAATACAAATGCTTGTTCTATCCTTCCAAACATACGATACCATCGATAGCACTGCTCACAGTAAACTGAGCTATGGCAGCGTCCTGGCCAGGACTGACGCTACGTCAATAGAAGGGGGTTGGAATAGGTAGGGAGTATATAGTATCCTGACAGATTGCGAGCTGCGCAGACTAGAAATCTATACTCAAAGGTAATAATTGAAACGGGCTGAAGTATGCTACGAACTGCTCTCAAAATCCATATAACAGGTATATGAAAATGTATGTTACTTTTTTCATAGATATATTATATAAGAATAATAATTCTTTTTTTAATTACATACAATGAAATAAATATATTACATTTTTTCTTCCGAAAATGTAAACATACCTTTCCTTGGAAACTTTAATTCTTATCTTATAAAACATTAAAATACTTAAAGTATTTCATTCATTATAATTCATTCATTATAATGGTTTAATAAATCATAAATTGGCTCTTATTTAATAATAAAAATAGTTTTTTCAAATAATGATATATAATTCATAATAGATAGATTATATATATATATATATATATATATATATATATATATATATATATATAAAAGTGAAATATATATCTCATAATATCTATATCATAATAGTGATTTATTCAATTTTAAACATTTCAAGCAAACTTTCTTTTCATCAATGTGTACATATTATAAATTACTATGATAAATAAAGAAAAAAAAATATATAAAATGAAATTTTTCTAATTCAATAATCTTAAACGTAATTGATTAAAAACAAAAATAAAACACACGTTGCGCTGTCAAATTTTTTAAAAGTCAATTATTCTTTTAACTTTATAAATAACTAATTATTATATACAATTATATTATCTATCTTGATAACTCGTCAAAATGTTTAGTTATGAAAATCAATAATATTCAACTATAAAACGATGAGTTTAGAAAAATCATCCACGCGTACCTCTTTCTTCCGATATATCAAATTAACCAAACCACACAAATTCTGATCGATAGATGTCGCGAATATATGTGACAGCTTAACCGAAGATCGTTAGATACAGTTTTCGAATTTAAATGGCCTTTAAAGCGTGAAAATAATGATTTTAATTTACAGCTTAAGCGCTTCCACAGGTTCCACCCTCACTTTTAATTTTGCTTAATGATGTCTGTCGGTGTAATTATTTTACCGGCGGCACCGTAAGATATAATTATACGCCGGCGAACACGCTCGATGTAGAAAACTCGTTGATAAAAGTCAATCCACTAGATAAGTTCTCCTTCACGCGTAGATAAGAATCATTACATTTTAAAATCTTTAACTACCAGTAATTATCGACTATACGTATGTACATACATACGCGCGCGCGCACACACACAAATCTCTAGCTATATATATATTTATCTACTTCAATGTTTTATATAAATATCAATCTGTAGTTCATCCTCGTGCATTACTTTTGTTTTCTTTTTTTTGTCTGACACCCTCCTCTCTCTCTCACCCTCTACTCTTCTCAACACTTGTCTTCCTTTATCTGCCGATTTTTTTTTTTATCTCGAAAAAGAAATACTCGAAACATACGAGAAAGATTTCCCGATATTGAGATCTTTTGAAGCGTATAAGGAAGTTGAACCCATGAAAGTATCGATGCCATTCATTCGGAAACATTTCTCGGTTTTCTCTATACTAGAGAACGATATTAAAATGAATGCATGACCGATCTCTGAAGGACAAACGGGGGCAACCTTGATAGCGCGACAAACGATAAAGCGGTAAAGTTTAAATGTTCCTTTGTAAGGTACAACTTCTTTCGTTTTCTGTATAACTAAGTGAACGCATAAAAATATTTCTTATAATTTTATTGAAAACAGTATTACATTAGGAGCGTAAATGGTCGATAAAAAGAAAAGGAGAGAACATACGACAATGAAGAAGAAGGGAGAGAAAAAATTAGGAAACCAATTAGGAGACTTTAATCTCTTGAAAAATTAAAAAAAAAAACACACACACACACAATGGCCGATCATATATCGTCTTTTAAACTAGCAACTCTATCGACATTATCGCCGCGTAAGAATATTTCACAATGAAATCATCTTTTTTATTCGACCCAAGGCGAAGGGGGATAAAAGAGAATGACCGGACACTTTCGACGATCTCTGTAACAATCATCAAAATGTCTTATCCGCAAGATCTCGAAATATAATTTCATTAAGAATAAAATATGAAGGAAACGCACGTTTCAAAAGAAAGAAATGTCAGGACAAACTTCCGATTCCGATTTTCAATGCCGAGCTAAAGAGACCAGTAAGGTAAGGGCGAAAAGAAAGAGGAAAAAACATATTTTGAATGAATGCGTTATTTAGGAATTACAATTATTTCTCTGCGTGCGTGTACCGTGCGCGCGCGCGTGTGTGTTGCGTACGCGTGTATGTGATATGAAAGCAAAGGAAAAAAAAGCACACCGCAATGTTTACGAGGATAGTCCTTACGTTCACCGAGCTGAATCGCGTCGAGCTGCGTTGGGAAGGGAAGCAGATCTCTCTCTCTCTCTCTCTCTCTTTCTCTTTTTCTTACTCTCTCTCTTACTCTTTCTCTTTCTCTTTCTCTCTCGACGCTCCAGAGACTCGAGCTTGAGGAAAGAGAGAGAAACAGGTAAGAAGAGAAAGAGAAGCAGAAGAGGGAGACAGAGCGAGAGAGAACGAGAAAAAGAGAGAGAAAGAGAGAAGGAAAAAAGAAATGGATAAAAAGAGGGTCGGGGAAGACGTAGGTTGCCCGGGCGGCTGCTGGCTGGCGGCATCGCTTGATGTACGTCGGGTCCGTAATTACAGGTTTTCGGAACGCTTCGCTCAGCCAAGCCATGCTGCTCGAAAGTCAGGCCCCTTCTTTCGCTGCTCGACATATCGGGTGTTTCAAACGTACGACGACGCTTTCGAATTTATCTTTTACAACGTCCGATCTTCCTACGATTTATATATTCCCTATTTTTATTATTATTTTCATTTATTACACACACACATTTCTTAACTCTTTCCGTTAGGTTAGAATCGTTAATAATATATAGGTTGTTTTAAGATTTCGATGTATGTATGGTACGTATATATATAAAACGTATATACATATATACGTATATATATAAAAATACATATATATATATATTTAAAAATATTTCAAAATATATACATATATACATATATATAAAAATATATACATATATTTAAATACATACATATATATTTAAAAATATATATATATATTTATTTATTTGAAAAGATAATTCGAATAATTCTTTAATACGTTTATTAGAGTATTTTCTGAATGATTGTTTCGATAATTTAGCGATAGCCGGTAATAACGTTTTGGTAAAAAAATATGGGGAGGAGAGGAAAAAGAAACAAAGAAAAAAAATTTGCAGATCAAATTTAACTGACACTTGATCGATCGTATAGAATTCTTCGAACGAAAGAATACATTTACGTATGTACGTACGTATGTAATATGTATATGTATATGTATATGTATATGTATATGTATATGTATATGTATAAGTATAGTCTTTTCCTTCAGAATAAAGTTCATATAGCTTGCTCTCCCACATGAAAAGAGACGTGTCGGCGATATTCGTTTGTCCATATATACAGTGACCCATTGAAAAGAATGATAATATTAAAGAATAGCTATTGTCCTATTCGAAGAATGAATGATGTGTGTGTGTGTGAAACGTATGCACCGCCGCAGCACACGACGCGCGCGCGCACACACATCACACACCACGTTCGTATTCGTTCTATTGAAAATTTTGAAAATGACACTGATTGCAGGTATAACCGGAAAGCGTACCACGAGTTAGATGATAAAGATATGTCCGACCAAGATAGAATTGGAACGAATTACATAAGGCGCTCAGTTCGTCCACATTCTGTGGAACGTTACATTTCCAAGAAGGACACGCAGTACGTGCAGGTAAGATTTTCTTCGCCTGTCGAAATGTCAGTGAATACAAAAGCGAAGAGGAGGATAGCGAGTACTTGAATGCGACCGGTCCGGCTATCGTTAAAAAGAAAGAAAAAAAAGACAAAATGGGGGAGATGAAGGGAGAAGAGTAAGAGGATAGATAGATAGATAGATAGATAGATAGATAGATAGATAGATAGATATACGATAATCCTTAGTAGAATAATACGATTAATCTATTATACTTAACCGCAGTTCGAAGAATATTTCCGAAGGTCAAATCCTGATGTTTCTCTTTATCCCCGATGATGATATACGAGGTTTACGGCTTTTTTTTGTTTTTTTTTTGTGTTTCTTCTCTCCCTTTATCAAAATCGAGATACCGAAAGATAATAATAAACGAATCGTTATAATTTCTTTGGTATGTAACTTCAATTAGGACAAATAAAACGGTGAAACTTCTTTAAGAACATTTAACCTAAAGCTTATAGAAACGAAAGAGACCCCGCGCGGCTCACGATCGATTTAACCCTTTCAGAGTGTTTCCGCCACCATCGACAGAACCCGGACCTTTCTTTTCAAAGCAGACTTCTTGCTCCCCCCCCCACCTCTCTCTCTCCTCATTTACCTTCAAGTATTTGGTACTGCTTACCACCGCACATCTGCCAGAAGTGCACGAAAGATCTGTACTTTCATGTTTAGAGTACGAACGATAGTAAGCAACTTCAATTAATATATGTATCTATGTACGTATGTATTAATATGCATGTAACTTTAAGGTATGTATGGCAACGTAGAATTCTATATATCTGCCTATTTATATACTTTTTAAAAAGCATTATTTCCATGTAATCACTCCTCTCCTCTCCTCCTGGCAGGAGTCTCGTTTATCTTAAAATTACATTTTGATACGTTTAATACATAGTATGTGGAAAGTATATATTTATATATATATATATATATATCAATATAATATATACATATATATATATATTAATATATATATATAAAGAAAAAAAAATTCGACGAACAATTTATTCCCCATCATACTCTTGTACGCGTATTTTTCATTTTGAATCGATCTCTTTCTTTTTTACCCTCGAAAAGAAAGAAACAACGAACGTGTTTTAAAAGAAGACGATAAAACTCGATTTGTGAAAGGAACATGGGTTTACCTAGCGCGACCTTGAGCTGATTTACAAAATCAGAGATGGATCAAAAAGACGACATAATCTGGATGGATTCTTTGCGATCGTAAATGTATAATTTCTTATATCTGTTATCATCAATTTATATATTAGGTGTACAACTTTGTTTCCGCCGTTATCCTTAATATTTAAGGATAAAAAAATGGTATAAGCAAAGTTGTACATCTAATATATATAAATATATCGTGTATGATCATTTATATGATATTTTTAAAATACTACAAAAAGGTCATTAAACACGTGATATTGCACAAAATATATGTAAATTATACGTTAGGGTGATTAGGATTCATTAATGTTAATTACGAACACGGAAAAACTTTCTTCGTATTGTCGATGTTTTTTGTCGACAAACAAAAATTTATTTATTTAAAAAATTTCTATTTGTAAAATAACATTTACCTGAAAATATCAAAGATCTTAAAAAAATTAAATTGAATACGTACAGAAAAAACCAAGGCACTCCTCCGTCATTTGTTTATATGCCCTCTAAGGCGGATGTGATTTATTTTTTATTTATGTATATATATAAATAATTCCCAGATCGTGATTAACACAAATAACGTTTTATCGTTATGTTCCAATAATAGATAAAGACGAAAAGAGAAGAAGACACTGGTATGTCACACACGCGTAAAGAAGAACGAAAACAGACTGGGGGCTGCTACCGGTTTTACGGAAATGTTCCAATCGCCGCCACGACATCGTTGGAGGTAAGCGTTCGTTGGTGGTATATCAGGAACATTTTCCCAACTACAGGCATTGAAGTCTCCACACATCGACGTACGGTCGAGCGACCTCGATGATGATACCACTGTTCCGTATCATCGTTCGCAAAGAATTAGAAATACTTCTTGTGTATCCTCTTTCGTTCTTTCTGTTGTATTACACGTTATTGTTTCCTAGATATATGTATATATTCACCGACGTCGATCAGTTTAGTCTTTCACGGAGAATAAAAAAAAAAGGAAAGAAAAAATAATGGAGGACGATCGCACAATGGTCGTTGGATTACGATGAAAATCCTTCGAAAATTTCACACCAGTACGATTTTATTAATCGGCGTCTGATAAAATCGAAAACACAATGATAAAAGTGTTTAGAGAATTAACGATTCACTGTACGTAATATGTGTTCGATGTAAGCCGTCACAGAAAAGAACAAAAATAAAAAGAGAAAGAAAATGAGAGAGAGAGAGAGAGAGAGAGAGAGAGAGAGAGAGAGAGAGAGAGAGAGAGTGGGAGACGAGAGAGAGAGGATCTCAGCACCCTGCACAATACGAAGAACGCGGCAAGACTGAAACTATGGTGATCGTATGGTTAAGAAGGGAGAGCCAACGTCAGCCCCCTATACCCCATACCCTGTACCACAGAGACCGTTTCTTCTTTCTCACTCGCTTCCTCTTTCTCCTTTCATCTCTTTCCTACCCACCTTTCTTCTTCCTGGTCTGTCGCTCGCTCGCTCGCTCGCTCGCGCTCTCTCTCTCTCTCTCTCGCTCTCTCTCTTCCTCTTCTTCCCTATCTTCTGTGACACCCTCTCTCGCCGCCCTTTCTTCTTCTCTTCTGTCGACAAGGTAGGACAAAAAGGTGATATAGGGTTCAGGTATAAGGGCAGATTCTAAAGAGTATAGTGATCGTCGTCATCGTCGTCGTCGTCGTCGTCGTCGTCGTCGTAGTCGTCGTAGTCGTCGTAGTCGTCGTAGTCGTCGTAGTCGTCGTAGTCGTCGTAGTCGTCGTAGTCGTCGTAGTCGTCGTAGCGTCGTAGTCGTCGTAGTCGTCGTAGTCGTCGTAGTCGTCGTAGTCGTCGTAGTCGTCGTAGTCGTCGTAGTCGTCGTAGTCGTCGTAGTCGTCGTAGTCGTCGTAGTCGTCGTAGTCGTCGTAGTCGTCGTAGTCGTCGTAGTCGTCGTAGTCGTCGTAGTCGTCGTAGTCGTCGTAGTCGTCGTAGTCGTCGTAGTCGTCGTAGTCGTCGTAGTCGTCGTAGTCGTCGTAGTCGTCGTAGTCGTCGTAGTCGTCGTAGTCGTCGTAGTCGTCGTAGTCGTCGTCGTCGTCGTAGTCATCGTAGTCATCGTTCTCGTCGTTATTATCGTTGTCCACAATCGAAACCCGAGATTTTTCTCAGACGGCCGTTTTACCAATGATCTGGTTCATCGTGGTATCTCTTTATGACACAAACTTTAATCCCTCTTCGTCTACCCCTCCACAACACACCGCCCCCTTCCCTACCTTCAAAACACGCACGTACGCGCACACACCCTCCTCCCTCACGCATCTTGCACATTTTTCCAAATTTCTCAAAACGATTTACATTAATTATGATTATTTATCGAAATTTCCTATTTTATATTCTGTGAGGACCTCATTTTTTTTTTATTTTTAATCTTTCTTTCTAAAGATCATTCTTAGAGCATATGCGAGATAGGCATATACGTGCGCGCGCTCGAACGACAACGAACTAAAGAAACGCTCTAATTCATAAACAAATAGTCATGTAGTTCGTTGTAGTTTATTCGAAGAATAAATGAACGAAGTAGAAAAATTATAGTAAGTAGTAACAGGGTCTGTCTCTCTCTCTCTCTCTCTCTCTCTCTCTCTCTCTCTCTCTCTCTCTCTCTCTCTCCCCTCTCCATATTTCGCTATTACGTCATGATACCGAAATAGAATGAATTCTCGTTTCTCAAGGTGGTCGGTAGGAGAACCTTGAGAAAAAGCACTCGAGACTCTCAGTTGGAGAGGGGTTGAGAACGATAATAATAGTAGTATTATATCCTAGATTTCTGTACAAACACGTTGAGCTTAGGGGAAGGATCAGAGGTGGACACACTGGTGATGATGTATGGTGATGGTATGGTGATGGTAATGGTGATGGTGGTGGTGGTGGTGGTGGTGGTGGTGGTGGTGGTGGTGGTGGTGGTGGTGGTGGTGGTGGTGGTGGTGGTGGTGGTGGTGGTGGTGGTGGTGGTGGTGGTGGTGGTGGTGGTGGTGGTGGTGGTGGTGGTGGAGCTGGGAGGAATAGAGGGATAGGGGGGAAAGCAAAGATTACGAAAGAACAATAAGTGCGCGTAAAGAAACGAAGACTTAATGGTGCGTTTACACGTACTCAATAGAGACAGCCGGTGTGCGTAGACGGGGTGGGATATAGGGAGGGAGCCGGTCGAGACGAGAAAGCGAGGGAGGGTTAGCCGAAGAGAGGAAGGAGGAAATGTTCCTTTGATCTTGCCGCCGCACGCGATATTACGCGCGCGCACGAACGAACGCACACACGTATATATTCGATGTTTGCATGTGAAGAAAGCGCACCGGCATATACCAAACCGATATACACCGCCGATTTAATACATCTCCTTTTTCTTCTTTCACTTTTTCTTTTTCGTTCTTTATTCTTATCTTTCGTTTACTTTACCTCTCCTATATCAACTACTCATTCTCACCCTTTCGATGGATACGTAATAATTATATTGTAAAAAAAAAAGGAAATGGCTTAAAAGTTACTAGTACAAATTACTAGTGCAATTTTGTTCTAAAGAAATCAAGGTGTTTTGTAGTAATGTCATTTATCCAACAATAAGTTGAAAAGGTCGATCTTTCTCACGGAGGAACACGTAATAGTTTATCTCTCTCAAAATTACCAATTAATTTTTTTTAGAATTTCGTTTAGAATATGTGATAAGTATATCGTAAAATAAAACAATGGCTTAAAATTATTAAAGTAAAACTTTTTGTTTGAACGATCGTATTATGCTTATCGTGCCCTCTGTATGTCTTCGGTTAGCGACGATGATACAACAAATTTTTTTTTCTTTTTCACACTCGACATATACATGATAATTTATTGCATTGTAAAATAAAATGGTTTTAAGTTACTAATGCAATTTTGTTTTTGATTGGAAATCGCACCTGTTATAATGTTATTTGTTAGTGGTACTATTATCAATTTAAATGATTCAACGCGATTGATTGCTAATATATATATATATATATATATATATTAGATTGTTTTCGAATTTCAAATAATAAATATTTAAAATTACCAAAGTTACAGCCACTTAAACGTGCAAAATGGTACTTCAATCAAAATGATCTTTTATTAAATTTTATCTAGAAAGATCAAGTATAATAATAATAATAATAATAATAATAATAATAATAATAATAATAATAATAATAATAATAATAATAGATGCTTTTTCAGTAACATTTTTTGTTTAATTTTTGGTAAACAATTATTCGTAATGCATGCAGGAAATTTCTAAAAAAAAGAAAAAATAATTTGAAGAAATTATCTACTTTCCTTGAACTTTTCTTTTTTTTTAACACATACTTTTATAATTTATGAACATTATACACAGTGTTACAAGCGATTGAACATGAGTTACATATCTATTAGTTGCATAGACAAACTACCACGACTTAATTACGAGTATCAATAAATCTTATTGCACTTACTCTTTGACCAATAATAATTAACACTTCGACGACTACGTTCATTATTATTTTAATCTCCTATCCTTAACATTTTACACTTATGTAAACTTTCTATAAAGCAATTTGTATAATATTTTACATTGCAAAATTAAATTATATATTAATTGTACAATTTTTTAAAAATTAAATACGAGGGAAATATTAAAAAGATATTTTTGTTCTCTTTTTTCTTTTTCATGTTATCGCCTTAAAATATAAAAACAATATTGAATTTTATAAATCTTAATATGTCATTACGAAAAGTTTAATATTTATTAAAAATGACATTTCGTTGCAATTTCTCATAGAAAAGTAACACGTAATGGTATTGGTAATACATTAAAACGACTCTTACCACGCTAATTTGCAAAAACATTGAAAATTAAATTACTACATCATGAGTTTTTTAATCTTTTTATGTTCTTCTTCTTCCTTCTCTTCTTTAAATGAATTTTTGTTTTATTCAGCTTTAATCTTTTATTTTTATCTCAACTATTTCTTCTTTAGTTTCTTATGTTCTTTCTTTTTTTCACTGAATCCCTGAATCGCATCAATTCTGTATAACAAAATAGTTTGAAATTTTAGCATTATAAAACAGACCTCTTCAAGAGTTGAAAAACAATTAAAGTTTAATCTTTTAATGCATAATTCATGTTTACAAATAAAAAAAAAATTATATTAACTATTCAGTAAATACTAAATTGTAAATAATGGACAAATTATATTATAACATATTTTTTCTAAATGAAATTTAATGAAGAACCTACTTGTATAATATTTTACTTTGCGATCATATGCCTTTAAGGATTAAGTTCCATTTCTTTTCTTTTCTTTTTTTTTCAACTTATTGGAAATTTTTCATTTTTAGAATTTTTCCATCTTTTTCATTAGACGATACGTGTCATTAGAAATCATATAAAGATGAAAATAAGTTCGAAAATCGGTTATTTAAGTATCTTAACACCGAACACGCTCAGTACGCTTAAACTAGAATAAACTTATTCGACTCCAAGTCTAAAGTATTTTCCAAATCTTTATTTAAACCTACGACGACAAGCGAAACAGTCGCGTAACAAATTGGTGACAGCGGTAGAGATTTTGTGAAAATTTAGTTGTTCTTAGGAACAGCATCGAGAACATTTCTTCAGTTAAGATGGAAGATTAAAATCTCAAGAATAAGAAGTGTTACGCTGACACAGTAAGCGTTTTAACTTGTTTATAACTGACAAGTATTATTTAAAATAATGACAAAAATACGAAAGTAATATTCAAATAAATTTAAGTAAAAATTAGAAGTAAATTTGAAAGTAAAATTGAGAACACAATTTAATAAGTTTTTAAAAATTCATTAATAATGAAATAATTATGTTCATTGACCTAAGGATACACACCCTATATATATATATATTGTGTATAAGTTATAAATCATAACTTCGATGGAAATCCGACCATAAGTTCGATGGAAAAAAACGTATCTATAGAATTTTTCATCATTGTTCTCAAAGCCATGTTACTTGGTATTAACACTGATAAATATAATCGTTTTATTAAATTAATAAAAGCACGAGAGTTAAAAAGAAAACCACAATGTACTTAGTTCAAACAAATTCCACAAGAATAGTATAATATTTTACTGAAAATTTTACTAAAAATAAATATAAATATATATCAACAAATAATGAAACTTTTAGTATTTTGCATC
Source organism: Dolichovespula media (assembly GCA_911387685.1). Taxonomy (NCBI): domain Eukaryota; kingdom Metazoa; phylum Arthropoda; class Insecta; order Hymenoptera; family Vespidae; genus Dolichovespula; species Dolichovespula media. The sequence goes on from OU426867.1 coordinate 5,098,735, forward strand.
TAAATAAGACAATAATATTAAAGAAAACAGCATTATTATAATAAAAACAGTATATTAGTTAGCTATTTCACGTCAAAATAAACATTATAACATTTTTTATTGAAAATTCTAACATTACTTATTAACAAACTCAATATAATTTTACTATACTATTATTGTTTATTTAAATGTTCATGTTGTTTTTCGTGAATATAAAATAATTAATACTCTTACATTATACTTGTTAATCAGCTCAATATAGTAGTGAAAGCAATATCCTATAAATACTAAGAGAATCAAAACGAGCACATGTTTGTATGTGTACGTCTATGTGTATGTGTATAAGGACTAGATAGTATATTATTATTTATCATATAATAAAAGATTTACGAACGTTTAACTAAATGTTAAAACATGCTATTATGTCTCATGTTACAGGAATCACATGGGATACACAAATTGTATTACGTATGCATTTTAAAAGGCATATTTACTAAAGATTTAATAATAGATACAGATAATCTAAAAGATATAAATATATATATATATATATAAAATAAGTAATAATAATAATAATAATAATAATAATAATAATAATAATAATAATAATAATAATAATAATAATAATAATAATGATGATGATGATGATGATGATGATGATAAGTAAAATAAATATTAAAGATTTAATTGTACGATATTTTGATTACGCTTTAAAAGATATAAATATTAAAATGAAAAATCTTTTGTCATTGCATATTTGACTTGAATTAAAAGGGACAATATATACTTTGATTAACATTTATTCACTATTTATGTTGTAAACTTATATATCGTGTTATACGAGTACTGTAATAATTTTTATCTCGTGTTATATAAATCTACGTTACACTGGGAGTTTTACTGTATATATAAAAAGTATGACGAAGGACACGCAATTTTTCTATACATTTTTGATTGAAATAAATACTTATTATCTGTTTACAGACCGGTTTTTAAAACATTGTGATCTTTGCGATAGACAGTATTTAGCTTTAAAATTCGAACAAAAAAGTGGTGGGAAGGGAAAGTTAATCCTCCAACGTCACGTAATTTCAGTTTTATCTACTTTTATATATATATCTATATATTTTTTTAATTTTATTTCTAAATAAAAAAATTAATTGAATTTTTACTTTTAAATAAAAAAAATAATATTTTTAAATAATCAAATTCTTTTCATTTATGTATTTTATATATATAAAAAAAATGATATTTAAAAAATAAAATTTAAATATATATATTTAAAAAAAGAAGAAAAAAGGTTTTACAGTCACAAAACTAATATACGAAGTATATAATATTTTATAAGTTGTACTTGTTATTAATACAGGATGATTATACCAGTATAAGTAATATTATAACTTTTGCATTATATAATTTGTGTGTAGACACGAAAAAAATATTAGATTAGATATAAACGATTAAGAGTCTTGCAATTGAGAAGAGGAAACCCTAAGAGCCTAACTCATATTACAGAGGGTCAATGAATTCGACTTATGATTTTTTAGCAGACACAAAATCAAGTGTCAGTTTTCTAAAACAATTTTCAAGAACAAAAAATAACGTTCTAATAGTATAGTTGGGATCATCGGTATGTCAATTTATCTATAGGAAGTGTATCTTATCTATTTGAAAGAAAATGCTCTCATAATGAATAGTTCCGATGGAAATGGACAGAATAAACGGTTGTGTGTGTGTGTTTATTTATTTGTTTATACGCTTTAATTGGCGTTAAATATAACATTATAATATTAGATTCGCCGATATTAAGTAATATCAGCATTTTCACAATATTAAAAATTAGTATTTTCACAATATTCACAATATTAAAGATAAAATTAAACTTGCAAAATTTTAATGAGTTATAATTATTAAACCACGTAAAAAAAAATAGCTAAAAAAATATCACGAGAAAAGATATGATAGTTCTTTACAATAAGAGACTTCGTACGACTAAAATGGTAATTTCAAAGTCCATAGATTTGACAGTACTTTTATAAGGATTCATACGAGATTATGGACATAGCCAGCCTCCCAATCATTCGAATTTTATCTTGAAAAATAAAAAAAAAATAAGGGGGAGGGAGAATAGTTATTATCCGCCGCAGATCGATACAAATTTGTGTACAATCTATCATGATTTATTTTTTATACAAACAGAAGAGAATTTTCGTTGTCTTCTGTTATAATTATATATATTTGTAATCTTCTAATTTATATTCTAATTATTAATATTTTCTGATTGTAATGTCACAAAAGAAATTCTCTCAAAATTATTATACATTAAATAGAAATAAAGAATATTTATATAAGAATAATGATTTACAATTATTTTTTATTGCTGAAGAAATAAAGTGTATTCTATCATATTTTTAGCAATTAAATTAAAAACAAATTTTACTTCTTTTTTTTTTAATTTAAATAATCGCAATAACAATGTAAATATTTTATATTAACGCCATGCATATTATACTATTTACTTTGAAGCCAGTATCAAATTAAGTGTTCTTTTTTGTGTTCTATATTCGATATTTTTTTCTCTTTTTTTTTAATAAAAAAAAGGGAGTTGACGATGACAATTATAAAGTAGTGTAAATATATAGCTTAGATATTAATTGCCATTGGACATTCATTGATACCTATAATCAATCGAAGTAGTCGAGCGTTTCGTACAATTAGTAAGTTAGTACATGGAAAAATATATACGGTGGACGTTCACTGTGTACACTCACCATACTTCCATCTATAATAGTTCTCACAAAATTATAAAGCGAGTATTAAAAGTATAATTTCATTTAGAATTTTCAGTTTCCAATGTGCGCAACGAATAAGAATTGTTTACAAACAATGAAAATGTTATTGAATAATCGCATTCATTGCATTTATATTATTTATAGAAGTTGAATCTTTCTTGATACAAATAAAAAAAAATATATATATATAAAATAAACAAAAAAAAATAAAAGAAAATGTATCTTAGTATATGTATATACTACCAAAGTAAATACAAAAAAATTATTAATGATATAAAATAATCATATTTATTGCATTTATATTGTTTGTTACGAAATTTTATATTTCTCAAAAAAAAATAAATAAATAAAATTAAAAAATTAAAAAGAATAAAAAGAAAAAATGAAGAAAAAAGAAGTTACTAGTATTTTAATATATGTACTGTCGAAGTAAAAAAAAAGTTACTGAATAACTATGTCCGTTGGATTTATATTATTTATAAAGCTTCATTTTTCATTAAAAAAGAAAAAAATAAGATCAAATTTACTATTTCCAATGGTTGTAATCTTTTGTGTATCACTATAACATATTTGATTTTAAAGAAATATTAAAATGTTACCCCAAAAAGTGATTGATTTTGTAAGAAACGGACGGGGGAGTACTTTGAAGATTTGAAACCAGTAAGTATCGAAAGATCATGGCGATACCCAACGGATCAGTAAGTGCGCGGGTAAACGAGCATGTGACAAAAAAGATGGGTAACGAAGAGGAATCGGCTCAGGAACATCAACTAAAACTTCAAAGGACTCCTTTGATGCTTCCCGCCCCGGCGTTACTATTCCCAGATGTCGATGAGCCCGTATTACTATACTATATCTCAGAAATGCACCAACATTCTAAAATACGTATCGCATTGTACGATCAAACCAGTTCTTGTTGGTTATAACATAGCTATTTAATAATCTTAAAAAGAAAAAAAAATGTATCTATTTCTATCGTAAAACTCTCTTCAACTATTCACAAGGGAATTAAGGAAATAATACGAAAAAGAAGAAGAGAAATTTGAAGTAGATAAAATTAATCGTATTTTGATTCAGATATAAGAAAGATATAAGTATTGTTTTTTTATAGATTAAATATAATCTATATCAATCAAGATTTCGATTTTCAATTTGTATTCAATTTTCTTTCTCGATAGAATTTTCAAATTTAATAAAAAAAAACAGGCGCGAAAATATAAGGAATAGGTTGTTTTAATCTCTCGTTAAACAAAAAGTAAGGTTAAGTTAACGGGAATAAAGGTTTTACTACCGTACGTAATATAGTAACTTATACACTCTTTCGCTCCTGTACACAAACAGAGAGGGGTTGGATAATTGCAAGTAGTAAAAGGGGTGACTACCGTTTTCTTTCTGCTCAATTACTTTCGCTTAACGAATACGGTTAGAAATTACGATTCGATACAAATAATTCGAAGAGAAATTTATTATTTGTATTTCGAATTCATTATATAAATTATTTATTTAGTTTATAAATGGAAATAAGTTAAGTAATCATGATCGAATCGATGACGATTCGATTAAATCTTACCATTTGATTTTGACTAGTGTTAAGCACGTTACCGATTTGGTAGCTCGTGAACCTAAAATAATCTTCTTTTAAATTATCTAAAGGCAGACTGTGTTCTTAGAAACGGCAAGTCTCTCCTACATGACAAAGTGGCGCGGTAAATGCAGCATGTCGCTGCTGCCTTCGCGTAGAAACCATCGCGAGGAACGAGAGAGAGAGAGAGAGAAAGAGAGAGAGAAGCCTCGTACTTCTAACGAAACAATCATCGTTGCTTTAAATAAAACTACCGCTGCATTCGAGGTCTCCATCGTTTTACAATCATCGTTCCTATCACCGTCGCACTACACACGCTCTCACAAACAAAACACTCGACGTATTTCGGTTTTATTGGAAATTCTTTTCAGATGAATAGCGGCTAAAGCTCAACGAACGCAGCATGCCTTAAGGATTATTACAATCTATGCGAAAACAAAAGTAATTTCTCTTCAAATTTGTTTGTATAAAGTATCAAACGAAAAATAATCTTTCCTAAGCTCTATCACCTCTATAAGAATTGTAATGCTTGGACAATAGTTATATCTTACTACATCTATCTACATTTTATAATAAAAATCTTTTAAATATGATATATTCTTCTAGAAGGCTGTAATAGAAGTCTTTGCTTGCTTCAAAAAGTATGTACAAAAATGTAAGTTTTGGCTACGAGAGTTCTGTACTCTTTTTATAACTCAAGTATTGCTACGTATTCTTAAAGTTAATTTTATAAATACTTATAAGTAAATAAATAAATAAGTAAAACAACGAAGAAATTCACTTGACCATTCGTCACTAATTTCTTAAAGTCAATGATTAATTTCATCGATAATTCAAAAATAATATCTGACATATACTACTTAAAATTATGAAATCTATTTTGGTATGTCATCTATTTAATTAATTAGAACTTGATGATAGTCCCTTCTCTATTAAATTAGAATATAAATTTACATTCTTTGAGTATGTATCAAATTAGCCTTTCAATTATACATTGAAATAAAACACACACACATACAGATTGTACGATAAGAATTAAGATTGTTTGTGCATAAAAAAAATAATCCTTATAACTTAAAAAAGAAATCTTTTTATTTCCTTAAATATATATTTGTAAAACATTTATGGAGTTGCTATCAATCAAAACATCATAGCGACCACATGACAACGTGTTTTTCTACATAGGGAGAGAGAGCACAGTTGACCCATGCTTCCTCTACAAACTGGCTTCATCCCCTTTTTGTCTAAAGTATTACTTTGTGCTTCTTCCCCTTATTCCTATGCCCCGTGGGCAAAATGCAAACTGCAGAAGCAGCACCAGAGAGAGAGAGAGAGAGAGAGAGAGAGAGAGAGAGAGAGAGAGAGAGAGAGAGAGAGAGGGACAGAGGAGGAAAGAAGAGAGGAAGAGAAAGAGAGAGAACACCAACAGAAGTGGCAGAGAGGAGAGAGGTGAAGGCATGGACAAAGCCAGACGCGTAAACATAATGAGAAAAAGAGAGAAAAAGATCATAAGGCGATAGAGAGTATATCACGATCGTCACCCTTACCTCGATTTCAGCGCGTCAAAGGATCGTTAGACATGAATAATGAGAGAGAGAGAGAGAGAGAGAGAGAGAGAGAGAGAGAGAGAGAGAGAGAGAGAGAGAGAGAGAGAGGGAGGGAGGGAGAGAATAAAAAACCGAAATGTATCCGAAATGGAAAGCGTGCCCTTTTGTAAGATGATAAAAAGACGCGCGATAATATGGGGGGTTGTCTTACGAATAGTAAAATCAAAAGATTTAAAACGTACAACGGTAACCGTACATGTGACTTACTGTTTTTGTAAACGGTAGAGGTCGTGTTTACCAATGCCACGACGGCGATGCGTTCCTTCGATCAAACTGGAGGAAGAGGAGGTCCATCCTTCGAAGGGTCAACTCGAGTTCGAGCGACGATTCGAGCGGTTGCGCTTGCACATCGCGTTTGGCACTTTCTCTTTCTTGTCGGCCTCTTTCTTTCTTCTTTTTCCTGTTTTCTTTTTTTCTTTTTTCTTTTCCTTTCGGAGCGGTGACGATCTGCTTATAAGCTTCACGATACACAAGCCATGCACGCACGCACGCACGCACGCACCACACAACGCCGACTCGTCGCACCAAACGGGAATCCTCGTAATAAGCACATACACGAGACGAGAAATTAAAGGAGTGGGGTATATGTGAGTAATACGCGTGATTTCGAGACGGTGAATACACTTCACCGATAGACAGGACGGCGATTACAGACGTACGGAGATTTCGTGAGAGAATCGTCGATTTTGACGATAATTGAAAATGTGACAATGACGACGGCGACGGTGACGGTGACGGCGACGGCGACGGCGACGACGACGACGACGACGGCGGCGACGGCGACGGCGACGACCACAGCAGCAGCAGCAGCAGCGGCAGCGGCGGCGACGACGACGACGACGACGACGACGACGGCGGCGGCGGCGGCGACGACGACGTCTAAGCCATAGACGGCTTGGCTCGTGGGCACGTCTCGGCCGCCATCGAGTACTGACACGAGTGCGTTAGTGTCGCACTCTGGCGGATCGCGTCGCCGGTCGGAATCAACGGACGCAACCAATCAAACCTTCCTCCGAATTTTCACTTTTTCGTTCCACACCTCCACGATCATCGTATTTTTAACATCGAATTATTCTGATATTATGAATTGATTCAGTCGAAATGGTTTTTTCTTTTCTTTGCTTTTCTTTTTTCTTTGTTTTGTCAATTTATTCATTTCTATTCATTTCTATTAATAGACTCCTGTCGCAAATTCAAAATTTCTTTTGTTCGACGACCGTTTCAAATTAATTAGAAATCTTTTATAGGAATGTGTCGTATCAGTTTTATTTAATCCAATATCGTTTTATTTAAAGTTTCAATTAATCTATTTATAATCGAACTACTTCTTAGAATGTTATTTAATACAATATTGATGAATACTCGTGATTGTTCAAAAATAACCAATCAAGCTTTGGATACGACGGAAGACATCGATAATTGGTACGTTTGATTCATCGATTTAAGTTAATTTAAGAATCTGTCAGTCCAGGTAGCAGCACGCAGTGATAATGTACTTTCGAAATACAGGTTGTAATAAGATTAATTGAAGTAGGAATACATATTTCTTTAGCGAAAAATAATATGCCAGAAGAGTTAAATGGTTACTACATTTGCGACTGTGAATTTACATATAACAAGTGGTTGCTCAGGCTGGAACGATTATCATGCATTGATATATTTTAATGTCAGAGAATTAGTATCTCTGAGTTTTAATAACATTGGAATACTTGGGAGAGAAGATTTGATGAGATTCGTAGCAAAAATATCAAGGAAGGAAGAAGAATTAGTACACAACTAGTAGTAATTGAATATTGTATCCAACCTTTTATAACAATAAATAAGCCTAATGTACTTTATAATATCGACTGCTATCATGAAATACAATCAAGTAATGGATGCTAAGCTAGACATGCTTTGTGTTCATGTAATAGTTAAGAAATATCAAATCTGACAATACTCTTAATGATTTTATTAAGATATTTTATTATAAAAGTACAAAAAATCTAGTGCAATAAAGTATAAGTTGGATGGAATCCTAGAAAGTAAAAGCAGAAACAAGAGACTAGACGTATAAGTTCATTTATAATGTGGGCAAAAAGGAGAAAGATATTGATTTGTAGCCACATATAAACAAGAAAATGACCAGTATTTATAAGGAAAAGAGATGATATAATAATAATTTTGATATTAAAACAAGCAAACTTAATAGAAATATGTTCAAATAATGACGATTGCTTGGTAAAAACATAAAATTCTAAGACAATTTCCAATAATTTTAGATCTTACATAAATAAGTTTTATACTTTTCAAAAAGTGTACAAAGGATTATATTGTATATCAATAATTTTACAACGAAAAACATTTTTTTATAAACATCGTTTTAATCTTTTTTCTGATAAATTTTCTATATACTTCTGTACATGTAATAGATACAAAGTAAATATTATAAATGTAACCAAAAAGATATCATACAGTATTTAAATTACGTATTACGTATAGTTAACTTAGAAACTTAACATTTTATTATACATGTATATTTAAACAAATTTTATATTTTTATTTATTTAATTTAATCAAAAAAGATTCTATAGAAATGAAAATATAGATATATAAGTCAATAAATTGTTGTTATTATTAATATTATGATTTAATATTTTCATTTTCCATGTTTAAGCTTTTTGTGTATTGTATAAAATTATATAAATGATTAATGCAAGTAGTAGAAATCAATAATTTTTATCATTAAATGTTATTTCTTAATATGATATTTTCAAAATCTAATGTAATTTGCAATAAATTCTTTTATTTATTTCTTCAGCATTCCAAAGTATGTTACTTAAAATTGTATCTACATTCTGTTATTATACTTTAAAGCAATACAAATATAAAGATATGTTATAAATCATTGGCAAAATATATAAGATTATACAATAAATAAGTAAATGTTACTGAAATGGCAGAAACAATAAATATTGTTAAAATATGTATTGTTATATTCATTAATCATGAATGTTTCCATTATGATTAAAATCTATATATGTATATATATATGTGTGTGTGTGTATATATATGTACTATATAATGTAAACATTAATAGAGAAAGGTTATATAATAATATTTTATGAGATATTTATGTTTACCTCAGGATATTTTTCATTTATATTTGAATTTATATTTCCCGCTCTTCCCCTGCGCATGTATCGTTTATCGTACAAAGCTCTATGTTGCCATCAGATAGCGTGCACTACGATGAATACTGAGAAAATATCAATATTTCAGAAGCAAATCAGCAACTATATGCCTCTTCATTTAGTTAACAAAAGAACAATAATTGATTATTTTGTGAAGTTAAAAATAAATAAAAATTATTTTGATAATATTTAATATATATTACTTGGATAAAAAAAATAATCATTTTACTAAGATTAATAATACTGTCTTGAACGACCGGAAATAATAAGAAATTGAGAGGGAAAATGGTATTTTTAGGGAAAATGCGTAATACTATTGATTTATGTCAAAAAAGTCAAATTTTCTATTTGTAGCATTTCTATTAATTATACGTATTAATAATTAACGTATTTAAAAATGATCCATTTTATTTCTATGTGAGAGTAATTGTTGGGTAGAATAGTTAGTCGAAAGGATGAATCCTCGAAAAAGAGAACCGCCATTTTAAAGCATTTAAACGTCGTGGCGTGGCATTACATTGACCATGTGTCAAGAATAAATATCATTTTTGAGATATATTAAAAAGAAATAAATACGTATATTGATATGAAAAATTTTATTATCTATTTATTTTAAACAAATTAAATTTATATAACGATTAGCAGGGAAATTCATTTCTATTAGAAATACGACAGATGTAGTACAGTCAATGATCGAAGTATTATCTTACATGCAACGAAACAATCTTTTTGAAAAGTTTAAACGATAAAATCGTACGTAGCGCTTCATGAGAAATATTTAGAGCGTAAAAAATTGATACGATTTTGTGAAGACAGTAAATATTTTGAACTAACCGTTTAAGAGTTATGCTCTCCTAAAGGTTATGTATTACTACCGCCATTGAGATAATTCTTAACGTTACTGTACTAGCCAACGAAGAAACCAAGTGGTCGCTTCGAACAGTCGCGGCCTAATAAAATATCGCACTGATTGGGTGTAATTATGCTCGAGGACGATCGTTCCTGAAATACAAGAAATTTGTTTGTTTTCTTTTCTTCGTATGCACGCATTCATTCGTCATAGTATGATAAGATTTCATATAACATTTTCACATACATTTATCTAACTATTTATTGGTCGTAAGAATCTCGAAAATAGGATATTCCGTTGTAGAAATATGACAGAATATAAACCTGTCACAGAGAATAAGAAAATTTTAAGATAGAGATAGAGATACGGATAGATATAGAGATAGAGATAGAGAGAAAGAGAAAAAGAAAAAGAAAAAAGCGCGAGAGAGAAAGAGAGGGAGAGAGAGAGAGAGAGAGAGAAAAGGACCGAGCAACGAATCAAAGAAAGAGGGAAAGAGATAGCAGATAAATGCGTTTCTGGTGAACTTATAACCTTCGCACAAAGTGTACGAAGATATAAAAGCTTAGACGATCGAAATAAATTTCGTTAGGAGATACGTTTGACGATGCCATATTGAGCGTTGCTCCAAATGAAGAAGAGCCTTTTTTAATTGTTTACGTAAAGCCTCGCATCCTGATTGTCATACGATGCGACTGCATGCCCGACGCTCGAAACCCGGACCGGTCGCTTCGGTACAGACGCTTGCAATAAGGCTGTCCCACCGTAGACATTAAATGAAAATTCAGACGCTTAAATCGCAATATTGTGCATGGGGCATAATAAGAAACTTGTAGAGAAAAAAAAATTGGCCTGATTTGGTGTATACAATATCCGTCTTAAACCAACAAGAAAGAAGTTATGGATAATCGAAAGTGAATTTTATGAGATAGGAGAGAGCGTTAACGGGACTCGACTGTACCGTGGACGCCACTGGCAGCCACGAACGGTCGCTCATTGTACAGTCATAACAATAATTTTCTTCGAACACTCCTGTAAAAATTCCAAATCGATCCGTTCGATCGAAAAATTATGCGAGGGGCGTCATGAGAAACTTGTTAAGAATAAAAAACTAATACGATTTGGTGTATATTGTAAATGTATTTAACCTATCGTCGTTGAGTTATCCGTTATTAAAGATAGGGAAGCCTAACGCGCAACGTTTCACTTTTTCGAGTAACTGTACCAACGGACGCTACGGGAGTCCGCAGCCGGCATAGGTTCAGTTGGCAGCAGTACGCACAACGAGAAGCATTACCATGGCCGATATCTCCAAGGACGAGATCCGTAAGGAGATCACCGGTAAGTAACGATATTCATTGATATAAATAATTTCGAGACGTGATTATATCCTATATGGGATATTAACGATCGTTACGACAAATTACGCGTATGCCTGTACATAGGAATGAATAGTAAAACGGGCTCTTTCCTCTTGCGACGTGACGACTTTAGCGCGCACGTATGTGGCCAAGTGGCGTGCCCCACGCCGGCCATTACTAATCGCCGACCCCGTAGTATTTTTCATCTATACGAGGATGATAGACATTACGTTTCGTTACATTAGATATATCGTCTTCTACGTTAGTACGTGTTCTACGGGTTTTCTAAGAGAACAAATTTTTTTTTTCTCTTTCTCCGAGAGAAAGAAAAAAAAATAGGAAGGAAAGAAAGAAAGGAAAAAAATACGAAAAAGCCAAAAGAAAAGGAAGAAGTAAAAGAAAGAAAGAAAGAAAGAAAAAAGAAAAGAAAAAATCCTCGTTTCTCATTGGTTAAGACGGCAAACCCGAGCTTTCTTTTTCCTTCTATCGTGTTAGGTGCCTTCCTCCGCCAGCTATATACGACGCGTTCGTGGCGCGCGAGCGAAGGCGCCTTCTTACGCCGCGCGCCTATTATCATCTCTCTCTCTCTCTCTCCTTCCCTCCCTCCCTCCCTCCCTCCCTCTCTATCTCTCTCTGTCTGTCTCTCTCTTTCTCTCTCCTTTTCACCGAGACTCTTTCTACGTTGCGTTTTATTCGAATACGATGTTTCAACTATTAATCCACCTATGTACGGTGGTTTCACCTTTAACCTTAGATTTCTTCCATTATTTTCCACTTTCGATTTCATGGATATTATTTTTCACATTATTATTTTCCTATTCCTGCCGATCTATCGTTGTCATTGTCGTTGTCGTCATTATCATTATCATTATCATTATCGTGTCGTTGCCGTTGCCGTTGTCTTCGTCTTCGTCGTTGTCGTCGTCGTCGTCGTCATCGTCGTTGTCTACCTATCTACCTATCTATCTATCTATCTATCTATCTATCTACCTACCTACCTACCTACCTACCTACCTACCTACCTACCTACCTACCTACTTACCTACCAACGCTTCAAGCGAGCGTGCAACCCTTCAACTACGCGAATATTTGCACTCATAATCCATCCTTTCCCGCCATAGTCATTCATGATCGTCACGAGAGACGAAGAAGAGATGACAAAGCACGTAATGTCGTCGTATTTTCGTTCTTTTTTTTTTATTAATTTTTCTTTTTTCTCTCCTTCATAGAGAGAGGGGGAAAGAGACAGAGACAGAGAGACGGACAGAAAAGGGGGAGAGAGAGAGAGAGAGAGAGAGAGAGGAAGTAGAGAGGATGATTTTATCATCGACGATCGATGGTTATATATACTCCTACTCTGAAGAAGTTTGTAGTTTTTCTTTCAGCGTATAGCGCATGACCAGATTGATATTTCGATCGAAATGATAGATATTCATCATCGTTTCATCTAACAACGTTAATCCGTATTTGTCCGTTTACTTACAGACTTATTTTCATTATCGGATTCGCGCGAGATTGTCCAACCGGCATGATCATGGTCCGCCATTTGCACTCTGTATTTACCGAATCCCGCGGCGGGAAATCCGATTGCCTTATATTAGTTCATATATGTACCATGAACTTGAACTAGTCGTTTTCATTGCTATGCAATGTACTACTTGTCGTTTTATTAAGTAGTAACATTTTTTTCTCTTTTTTTTTTTCATTTTGAACTTATTCATTGGGTGAAGAGAAAAAATTTTCTAGTAGTATGCCTTTACATGTACAAAAATTGTTGTTTATGTTTCCCTTCTAATTTATGATAGCCAACATTTTTAAGGCAATTAATTAAATTAAATAGAACTGAAATCGTGTTTATATATATATATATATATATATATATATATATATATATATATATATATATATATATATTACATGTAGATAATGAATCTGCACGGAAACTTATCATTCCTTTAATCTTTTCGCTAAGATACTTCGTTAGAACTTTGTTCTGCAGTAATTATTCTAATTATGGTAATATATTCGTGGATATAATCAATGCTATATAATAACCATTCATATAACATTAACACAAATGAAACTCCTATAGAATCTTTTTCTTAAAGAATTTTATAATCATTTTTAAATTTTTATAAAATATCTTTGTTATTTATTATATATTTTTCAGCTATTCTAAAAGATGCTGACCTTACTACAATGTCTGCAAAGAAAGTAAGGCAACAGATAGAAGAAAAATTGGATGTCGATCTCACAGAAAGGTAAGCAAGATATACATATATCGACGAGGAAAGAATGTATATATTTTTTTTAATAGTTTCTTCCGTTGTAAGTTTTACTGATACGTATGCTGGATGCAGCAGGTACTTCTGCTTATTCATTTAATGTAGGAGTGAGTATTCTGTATCCAAGAGTAAAATGGGGAAATCTGAATGGAAATTGTATTCCTAATTTTCATCTCGTTCCACCTCAAACAGTTTTATTTTCACTCTGAGAACATATACTAAGACTTATTATAATTTAACAATTAAATATATGTAATAATTTCTTATACAAGCATATGTCTTCTATTGTCTATATATAGAAAAAAAGAAGTAGATGATTTAGTGATGGAATGTCTACAAGAAAAGCAGGACAGTGGAAAGAAAAAGAAGAAGGCTGCGAGTGAAGAGTCCGAAGATGGAGAGGAGGAGGAAGAAGAAGGTTCAGAGGAGGAGGAAGAAGAAGAGGAAAAGAAACCTGCTAAAAGAAGTCCTACTAAGAAAACATCTAGTAAGCGTAAGAAAGATTCCTCTGCCGATGAAGAAAGTGCTAGTGATGAAGATGCTAGTGACGAAGAATATAGTCCACAGAAGCCAAAGGCAACACCTAAGAAAGGTATAAAAGATGTGCAAAGTTGTTTAAAAATTTTATTTTCCAAAGGTTTATTTTGTAATACATTTTACTTTTAATCGTATCAGGAAAACCTGGCAAAAAGGGTAAGAAGAAAGGTAGCGATAGTGATAGCGATGAGGACTGGGGTAAAAACAAAAAGGCTCCAGGAAGCACTGCTAAGAAAGGTGGCGGTAAGGGCAAAGGTGGAGGTTATACTCGTGCTATTACATTGTCTCCAGAACTAGCAGCTGTTGTTGGTGCTGATCAAATGGCTCGACATGAAGTCGTAAGGAAAGTATGGAGTATTATCAAAGAGAGGAATCTTTATGTGAGTATTCATATCTTTTTATGTAATATATCTGTGTAATACACAAAACACACACCTCGTATTTTTTATTTAATTCTGACTGTACTTTCTAAGATATATAATATACTTAACCTTTTATGCAACGTTGTTTATATTACAGGATCCGAAAAACAAACAGTTTGCAATCTGTGACGATGAATTGATGAAAATTATTGGTGTAAAGCGTTTTAGAACCTTTGGTATGATGAAATACCTCAAAAATCACTTTTTAAATTAAATCACTCAATCCCCGATCTCTGACAGGTTATAAACATTGTATAACATATTCCAAGGCGGACTGTGCGCCTCTCCATCTTTCTCACACAATACATGCATAAATACATATACATAAAACACAAAAAACATATTTGAAAATAAGACTAGCCATGTTTACATCATTCCGATGTGCTCTGTTGATCATGATAACAGCTCTTTCTCTCTTTCTATCTCTTTCTCTTCTAAATATTGTATTTAATTTCTGTGATTTATGGGCATAGTCGAGTTGTCGAAAAGGCAAATAAGTTTAAACGAACGTCCTATAATGTTGTAGGTAAGAACTTAGAGCTGTTATCAAGGTCGTTCAAAATGATTTCGAAATGTGAAAGATAATTAAAGGTGGCCATGGATTAGTAAACTGATCTTATTTTATTACATTCAGATTTAAAACTTATAATCTGTGCGTGGTGGTCTCATTATAAATAATTACTTAACATAAATTATTCAGTAAAGATGTATTGTGGCTATGAAAATAAGATGTTCATAAGAAAATATTCAGACAGAAGAATAATAAGATTGAAAATGTCTGAATACTGTTTTAAAATTATTGTTAATTTTATTATGTGACATCATTATCTCATTAACTTAACTCTTATCTTATTACCTTTGAGAAAGTTCTACTTCGATAAACAATGGCCGCCCAATGGCATAAACCATTCTACGTGATCTTGTACGTTCTGTAGTTCATACAGTTCGCTCGGTTATTATATTTTATGTTGTTTTCAATTTATTTTTAGATTCATTATTGATTTATTCTTTGAGAGTGGATGATGCATAGGGATGAATTGTTTTGCCACCAAAGGGTAAAGAAAATACGTGGAAAAAGTTGATTAAATAGAGTTAAAAGAAGAAGGAAGGAAAGAAGGGAAAAAAATAATAAAAAAAAGCGGACAGATAAACGATGCAAAATCAACATCCTG
Source organism: Dolichovespula media (assembly GCA_911387685.1). Lineage (NCBI taxonomy): Eukaryota > Metazoa > Arthropoda > Insecta > Hymenoptera > Vespidae > Dolichovespula > Dolichovespula media. The sequence goes on from OU426867.1 coordinate 5,114,495, forward strand.
TACCTCTTCTGTATAATAGCTACATTATACATTGAAATTAATTCTTAAGCGAAGTTTAATTGTATTATCGTGTAATTACTAATTATTGTCGTAATAATAGGTTTCTTGGTGTAAAAATTGACCTAACTTTTAAGATCTAATCCTAAAGTGATGATGTATTCAGTAAAAATTAATGACGTATGCATACAAAAAACATAATAATAATAATATTAATAATAATAATAATGTGCTTGAATGATCATAGCACAATATGGAAGAAATAAGGAATAAATATAGGCTCTCTCACGGGGCGAGGTGTGGAAATAAATTCCGGGTTTTACGGTATGTTGTCCGCTCCTCATCGGCGTGGTGAAAAAATTTGTGTATTTTGAATATAAATTAAGAAAGTGCTCTGGCCTATATTATCTCGATGGGAAGAAAAGTCACATGGGAGAAATTCATAGCGAACAGTTTTTGCGTAAACGAAATCATTACACGAAAAAATAAGAAATGTGTACACGGAAAATTATATATTATGATACATATAATAATAATAATAATAGTTTGTTTTTGTTTTTCTTTTTTTTCTTTCTATTTCTCTTTCTATTTCTCTCTCTCTCTCTCTCTCTCTCTCTCTCTCTCTCTCTCTCTCTCTCTCTCTCTCTCTCTCTCTCTCTCTCTTTTTCTAAGAGGAAACATGGCTCGAGACAACGTACTGTTCCGTGAATGTATTTAAAAAAAACGTGTCATTAAAAAGTATTGCTTTCATTTTTTTTTTATAAAAGTACTTCTCGTTACATTTATTTCCACGTTATTATAATCTACCTTTTTATCCCGTAATTTTTAATAAACTGTAAAATCAATCTATCAATCGACGACGGCGACGACGACGACGTTGATAACAATGACGACAATGACGAATTTTTATCAGTTTTGTATAGAAACGCCGACGCTTTTACATGGCTATTTGCTGTAAGTTTTATTACGATAAAAGAAAAAGAAATAAAAATGAAAAAGGAGGTCTAAGTGTTTCGCTTTATAAGTGTTCAAATTCCTCTTCCAGGAAAGAGAGAACGTGTTGGTTGTTGTCACGTCTTCCTCGTAATCCAAAAATATAAGTGAAAAGTTTCTTCGTGTTCATATAGTTATCCCGTTTAGTTTGAACTTCCTTGTCCTTTGGTGGTGCTGCTTGCACGCAGGCACCGCTTCTAAAGTGTGATATATAAGTCTGCGTGCTTTTCGTCGCACACTTTGCTATTTTCGCCTAATATTAATAAATAATAATGAATTAACGTCCGTCCGTCCGTAAATTTTTTCGAAGATGTAATTATGTTAAGATAAGGAAAAACTCTTAGGTCACCAAAGAGAGAGCTCTTCTTCTATGTTCCCAAACATTCCAAACGTTATTTGTATTATCCATTGACGGTGGTAAAATATGCGTATCGGTTTGAACTGTCTGATCCTGGCAAGTCTTTAATTCTAATTCATCTTCTGTTAACCTTGTCAATTAAATATTTATATTTAAAGCGTGAAATTATTTTCAAGGATGGCTATATATATATATATTATATATATATAAGCAACTTACTCGTTTTTAGTTTTCATAGTTTCGATGTCCTCATACATTTGAAATAGATAAATGTACTCTATGTGATCCCTCACGAAATTTAGAGCCTCGTGAACGTATCTGCAACGAATTGGAGTAGGGTGATGAAAAGAACATTTTACAAACTTCTTCCGTTTGTAAAGCTGACGTACTTATCTGGTTCCTTTCCAAAATGACGAGCAGCTGTTGCAGAACTGAAAGCATAATACCTCCCTCGCCATTTAGCAACCCCATTGTTGGGGTTTGCTGGAATCAAAGCTCCTTTCCCCGTGACGAACATCCAAGCGCAAAAGCCGAGAAACTCAATATAAAATGATAAGTTAAATACGTTAGCAATATTACTACGTATTTTATGCGATGTAATTTTGTATTATATTATAACTGATATTGGTACTGCATTTACCTCCAAATCAATTTTATCAAAGTCCTTGGTAGTGTTCGGATAATAAAGAGTACAATCACCACAATTTACTGAAAATTTCAACGAAAATATATTATTTGCGAACGATGTAAATATAATTTTTGGGGGGAAGGGGGGTTCTTTCTTTTTCTTTTTTATGCATATAATATAGATATCTTGTGAGATATTTATTATTACTTATCGGTTCGCCCATTGACAGTTCGAGACGTTCGGCGTCCGTTAATATGTTTACATTTTTGATTATTAGATCATTGAATATTTCTTGATCGTACACGTTTACACTCTGCGAAAAAATAAATTAACGAAGTGCTTCAGGGTCATTTGTAATACGATTTTGTCAAGAAATAAAGTGAACCTTTTTGTGTTACCTTAATATTTAAATTGTGTATCTCCCAAAGGAAATTATTAATATTACTTAATATTATCACTTCATCCTGCAATCCCATCCATATATCCGCTAGGTCGATGAACTGTGGCTGTAAATAGAGAGATGAGACAAAAACAAGTTTTCATTGATCTACAAGATCGAATTGGTTTTATTATTTATTTAATACATTTATTAACGAAAAAAAGAAACTATATTTTTATTTATAACTTACATAGACTTGAGTCGTTGGAATGGCTGTCCTGTAACGCATCGTTTCATGAAGTCTCATCAAACGTTGTCGAAGACGTTCTATTAAATTTTTTATAATATTACCACTGTGTTCCACATCGGAAAGTAATTTCCTATAGGGCAAAAGTTAACAAAAAATAATTATTCATTGATGTAATAAAATAGTGACCGGTAATAATTATTTTTTTTTATATACGTTCCTGATATATATCTCTTGTTGGCGTGACGCCGTTAAAATTTCGACAATTTGTTTGTAATTTTCTTCCTTGATGTTTTCAGGTAAAATTATTTTTTTTACGCTTGAGTAACAAATGTCGCTATCATCGTCGATTGAAACGAAAGAAATGATATGCTCTATCGTCGCAGTAAATTCATAAATTTTCGTCATTAATCGTTCCAATAATTCAAGGATATCGTCGTATATTTTTTTAACGGCATCTTGTAAAATACTCGGAACTATAAAATAAAAAGAGAGAAGATAAATAATATATTTATAATACGTAAAGTACATTAACCCTAGTTGTGCACACCTCAAAATAATTTCAAGTTGTGCATTTGGGGTGCGCTATACTCTAGGCACTTTGAGCAGCTGCCATTTATACAGAATGAAAAATTTTGATTCGAAAAATGTACTGTATATACTTTGAAGCCTCGGAAATAATAATCAGTAGGTTTGAAAACGCATTTCCAATTCTGTCATTATAAAAAGAATTCATCAATCATAATGCAATGCACGAATTGTTTTAATTGAGCTCAAAGTTGGTCTGGGGTGTTCCACACCTCACAGGTACAACTACGGTTAATTATTTTTTCACAATCAATAATTGTTACTTCTTACGATCATCGATTTCTTTTCCGCCACGTTCGCAATCCCGATTAAATAAACGTATACCAGCAACTATACACATCAATTCCATAAGTTGTTCTTCCTTTTCCTGTTTAGGAAGCTTCACGTAATGTGACAATTCCGATGGTTGAAATACACTTTGCAACGTAGCAGTTACTTCTCTAAACATGTAACTCTTATTTTATTATTTTTATTTTTTATTTTATTTTATCATGTTTTATTTCTTTTTTTTATACAGAAGAGAGAGAGAGAGAGAGAGAGAGAGAGAGAGAGAGAGAGAGAAAGAGAGAAAGAGAGAGAGAGAGAGAGAGAGAGAGGGAGGGAGAGAGAGAGAGAAAGAGAGAGATTGTACGTTACAGATAATAATTTAGTTTCACCGTAAAGTGTTCGTTACTGCAGGATTACCAAGACCACTTAAAAGTGTAATAACTATGATTATTTTCTGATAGAGTTTCTCCATTTCTTGATCATTCTCGACTCTATCCGTTTCACAAATTTGAGTAACCAATGGCGTCGTTTTACGATGAAGACTTATTCTATGTTTTTTGATTATCTCATCTAACATAAAATTCTTAAATTGAAATTGTTAATATGAAAATATATAAGTAGTGTAATTTAAAATATGTAATCGGATAAACATAACGACCTCTTTCACGATAATGTTTAGCATAATATAATTGATTTTTCAACGTCGTTAAACTTGGTCTACTTTGATCTTGCAATTTTTCTTTTATCGCATCGATCAATTTTCTATGACTTATCCCGTCGTCGTCGTCGTCATCGATCAGTTGATAAATTGGATTTAATTGTGTTAGCGATAGCTATTAAAAACATAATTAAATTATGAATAAGTTAGTTCTGAAAATTCGAGGTTAACTTATTTTGATTTAATGAAAACCTTACCAAGAAGGAAATTATATCGTGGGTAACGTGTATTTCATTACTGTTACATTCGTGTTGAATCTTTTTTATTAATATTTTTCGCATGTTATCCATTATTCAGATAGAAAAAATATCTATCTAATAATGTTCAAAAGTTTAACAAATAACACACTTTTTTTAATGGTATATGAATACGAGAAAGAGTTGGACTGCTTGTGATCCGTAGTTTGATCAATGTGTCTTTAGAAACGGCGGAAGATCGATACGATACCTATATTACATTTTATAATATATAATATTATTAAAACATTTTCTGAAAACAAAGAAAAAAAATATATATATATGATTAGGTGTATATACTTAATCTAAATATTTGAGCTTTTCAAAACGGTGGTGAATATATATATATATATATATATATTTGTATATGTATTATAATAATATATAATAATCTTTATAATATATAATAATAATTGAAAATGTATTAAGTAAATGTATGTATGTATGTATATATTTCTTATAAAACGTATGTATGTATGTATATATGTCTGCGTGTATATACTAAATTTAAAGACAGTAATATTTCATTTTTTATATATTTATTACTAATAAAAAAGGATAATTTATCATAATAAATAAATGCAATAAGAAAATGACAGTTGGATATAAAAAAAATTCGATTAAAAGCGAAAGGAAGATTATAAATCGATTCAAATTTCGCGCAAATTAAAGTATCGTAACGTTCGGACATAATCGGTGAGACTCGGGTAAATTCGTGAAATAGGATGGTTCGATAGGCTGGCGTAGTAGGGGTGATACAGAATACAGAGGTGTCGCAACAGTCTGCGTTGTCGGAGCAGTCGGACGTGGTGGTTGGTACGGTGTGGTGTTTCTTCGCGACGCGTTGAAAATAAAGAGGGAAGGTAACTCGTGTAAGGTAACAAAACATAAGTGTTAAACGTTAAACGATGATCGCGTGAAATAATAAATTGTTGTTGGTCGTGTTGAATCACGGAAGAGGACGTTCTACGAAGAGAAACGGGGGGTAAACATGATTAGTGATAATTGGTGGCTGGACTCCCGGTTATTCTTCGCAAGTGTTTCGATGGTGCGGTGCAAATCGGTGCTCTTTCTTTTAATTCTTCTGACGATCGTCGTGGCCGCTTATACTGAAAGTCAAGGCAAGTTGATCGACTTCATTTATGTACATACACACACACGCACACACACATATATAATATATACATAAATAATATGTATATGTATTTTTTTATATATTTATTTCTTTAGTTTTATTTATTTTTTTTATTTTTATATTTTATAATTAATAACGACAATAATAGAACGTCTATTGGAAAGTTCAACGTTATGTTATTATATATATATATATATATATATATATATATATATATATATATATATATATTATATATAGTATGTATATATACATACATATAGTACATATAGTATATATATATATACATATATATAGTATGTATATTTATATACATACGCGCCCACGCGCGTGTATTTATGTTTTATATGTATATAGAGATGAGATTTTATTGGTTAACTTTTCAATTATTGAAATTTGTATCACTTGTTTCGATAATTGAAAACATATATATCATTCAGATCCAGCTAGAAGCACGTTCGACCTCAACGTTTCGTTTACAAGTGCGTGTTTACTTTTCAAAGAGAATGTTTACCAAGCGTAGTATCTATTCAATAGAAATGGAAAAATTTATATATACGCACGCACACGCACACATACGCGCACGCGTAGGGACACACAATATATATCACGAACGACGTGTACTTATATTGAATTTAATATGAATAACGTAATGAGATTACAATTTCCTATTAAATCTTACGAAAGACCACCAATGACGTTCATCCATTATTTTTAATGATATTTCAATGAATAATATTTTACAATTTTTTTTAAATTACTTGTTTCACCATCACAAGTTTTTATCAAAGGAAAAATTTTCAAAAGTATTAAGTAAAAGATGGCGTAACATGTTGTCATCATAAATCCTTCCCCCCTACCCCCTCTTCTTTAATACAGCTGACTTTTATCGAGAGTTACTCGTACGTTTCTTTCCTTTTCATATTTTTTGACAGAAACAACGTGTGTGTATATATATACATACATACGTACATATATATATATATACGTACATATATATATATGTACGTATGTATGTATGTACGTATGCATGTATATAAGATCGGAGTGGGAGATGCATCTTACATAGCATCGTGATAGGTCGAAGAAAAGCGTTCACCTTCGCTTCGAAATAACGGAGAACGCGTCGACGTGCTGATCGTATGTACATAGATACAGACGTACTTTTCATACGATTCCACACGTTCGAAGAGAATAATTATCTTGAATGTGATATATCGTCTCGTTGTTGCGCGTTTTTATTCCTAACAAGAAACTATAATTTACAAAGATCGACATTTTTTTGTTGACGAGTTTACGAATAGGCGCTATTCTTTTTCAACTAGGTCGATGAAAAAAAATCGAAAGTTATCGTTTCTTTCTTTATTTTTTGACGCAGCGGGGAGGGGTGAAGGGTTCTTTTTTATTATTTTTTATTCTCTCTCTTTCTCTCTCTACCTCCGATTTATCTCCGTCAGTTTGAAAATGTAAACGAAGCTTGATGAATATACAAGCGAATTTTTTCGTATCGAATGGCTCCGCTGTATCGTCCGTTATTTTCTTTTTGTTCCTCTTAGAAACCTCGATGAAGAATAAATATGCTCTCGGGATGATTCTGACGCATCTAAAAGAATAGATAAAAGTTTTTAGTTGCAATAATTCTTTCTTTTCTTTATTTTTTTATTCTTTTTTATTTTTCTTCTTTTTTTTATTTTTTTTTTGATATTATGAATAGCGAGACAATGTTAATTTATTCATTAAAACGGAATATAATATGTAGACCATGACATTATTCGTATTTTTTGCGGTATACATATGTGATTATTACGTCCACTTGATTTCTTTTTTAACGGTTACATCGACACCGTTAACTTTTTATAATCACTAATTATCTAGAAAGATTAATCTATATATTTACCATTTTTTCCTTTTCGTTACGATTTTTTTTTTTATTTTTTTATATAATAAATTTGTGATATAAATTATTCCTGACAATACTTCTAATACAATATCTTACAATAAATAATTTTATTATTAAGATATTACATCCGCATTCGTTCATTGTCACGCAATACTTTATTGAAAGTCTGACCTTATTTTTTAAATTCAAATGAAATATATTTTTTATTTTTTTTTCTTTTTTTTCAAAAATTTTGATATGCATCTTTAAAAAAAAATTGAAAATCAATATAAATTATATTTAACGGAAGTGAAAGTAGTATTGTAATCTTATTAGCAAGAGGTCAGATATTTAATTACGAAAGAAAAGAATCGGCGATCGGTGTTACGAAAGATGTACTATAGAAAAGAAGGGAAACGATTTACGAAGAACTGGTAAATGGATGCATCACACTGGCGTAGTCATTTGCGAGACGATGCGTTGCGGGTTGAGTCATCATCAAATGGAATTTTAATCCTCTGATAATTTAGATCGACGAATTTTACTTTTCATTCGATCTCTACCATATTCATATTCTGTTTTTTAATGATTTTATTATTCTTTTTTCGTAAATTTTCTCACAACTCCGAATATGATTTTCCTTCTTTTTTTTCCCTCTCTTTATTTGTTTTTATTCCTTTTCTCTTAAATAAACGTTTCTCGCGACACGTAAAAAAAAATGACGATGATGATTCATTATTAATAAGATCCAAGAGAGGCAACGATTAAAAGCGAAACTGCTATTCATTGAATCGTTGAGACGTCAGCTGTCAATGGAGGTCTCGACGTTTGTCAAAGTAACTAGCAGACACATCAGAATAGTCATACATTAAACTTATTCGTTCATGGTTTATAAAGTGTCTTTGAACTCTGAGAAGGTTTAATTCGAATTGACTTCCGATAACTGTTTACGACCTGTAGATCCGTTTCTTTATCGACTCTTTTGCCGATTAATCGCGAGGAAGAGAGAAGAACGTATTCGAATACTTAACCTTTCGATGTCATATATTCCGTTGATGATGGTGATGATGATGATGATGGACCTCTCTAACTTCCTGTTCTTCATAATCATAGTTGATTACTCATGTAACTTTATATTCTTTCTTTCGTTTTTTTTTCTTTCTATTATTCATTTCTTTTGTTTGCTCTTTCTATTATTACTATTGATTTTTGTTCTTTTCTTTCGATGATTCAGCTGCTTTATCTGGCAATGTTTAAAAACGTAACTTTTGGGATAAACTAATCTATAATTTTTTTTTTTCATATTGCTACAAGCCGGTTTTATCATTTTTCAGTGTCCATGTTCTTAACGTTAAATTTATTGTACGTATCAAGTAGAGCGTTATTCCGATATAGTGCTACAAAGGATATACTTTTATTTATTCATTTATTTATAAGTTTGAATACTTGAAATAATGACTAACAGTAAAAGTTAATATATTTTTTTTGTATTTCATCGTGAAAATGAAAGACCTTTTATTTATTTATTTCAAGGTTCTGAACATTCGAAAAAAAGTTATTAGATATGGTCGGTAAATTTTTTCATTTCTTTTTTAAACGAACGAATTTTTATTTACTTATTTCAAAGCTTATGAATATTGTAAAAAAATACTAGGAATAATTGTCGAAATTTTTCATATTCTTTTTATTTTTTTTTGTTCTTTAAATTAAACAAATCTTCGAGATTACTCGACGAAATTTTCACGGCAAAAAAGTTCCCATTGTAGTATGAAAAATGGCAAAAAGGTCTTTAACTGCAGAATGACACTCGTTTAGACGTTTCTTGATTGCCCGTTTTTTTCAAGCGTCCAGTGGTAGGATAACAATGCGAATTCGAGAGCGGCAATGAAGTGCTGCCGTGCCACTTTCTTCTTCATTGTCCCCAACCATAAAGTATACACATTCGCGAAGTTGCCTTTAGCGTAAATCTACAAAAATATTTCATCTTAAAAGAAATGATTTAAAATATAAACGAACCTTGATGTTTGAGTTTTCTTTACAAACTTAAAGGAGAACGATTTATATTATTTGTTCTACAATTTTTCTTCCGATTATTATCCTCTTATATTTATATAGTTTCATATTAACAATATAAAAGTGAAATATAAAAGATATGGTATAGTAATTTTGTATTAAACATTTTAACTGGCAATAATTCATACTGTATATAAAAGAAATGTTTAATAAGTTCATTTTTAGAGTTTAATTGACGCTCTTGAAGTAGTGGGATCGTAAAAAAAAAGAAAAGAGAAAAAACACTAGTTCGACGAATCAGTGATAAGTACTTCGTTCTTTCTACTAGTTTTCACTGGCCAACTTGGAAGTTTCCACGAAGACACGAGAATCGTTTAAAGCGTTAGAAAGAGCCTCATTCTTAAGTCAATAGCTTAATCGTCGTATAAATCGTTTTCCCAACTATAATATCGGCTACAATGTAGGCGTTGACTGTGAAGAAACACGACAGAAAGATTTCGCTTATCTTTAGTTCAGTAAGTTATACAGTCCTGGATCGCACTGAATTATCATTTAGCAATTTGAATTTCTTCGAAAGTTGAATATTCAAAGTCACTAATATCCAAAAATCACTAGAACTTAATCGACTATTAATCCGTATAATCTTGACGTTGTTGTCTTTAATTTTATTGGATTTGTCGAAAAGTTTCTTTATTTTTTCTTATAAAAACAAAAAAATTTATTTATAAATATCAATCGAATGAAATTAAATCTTTTTTTTCTTTCAAATTAAATTAGAAAAACAAAAATATTTTATTTAAAAATGTTTTGAAGAAACTATAGTCTCGTTTAAAAATAATTTAAAGCAATAAAGCTTTATTCATATACAAATAATTAAGAAAGAAAAAAATATAAATAAGTGAAATAATCATAATGCGTCAATAATATATTTGAAATAATAATCGTCCGAATTTAAATATCGGTCGTAAATAACTGTTTTAAGGAATTTCATTATTGAAAGGGGAAAAAGTAACCCGATTAGATAATTGAATAATTTTTAAGGAATTAGTAAATTGTGTATTTATTATTTGACAGAATGTTACTAGATCAGTTTACCGATTATACCGTTAATCGAATGATACATAATGGTATACGGTCGATTAATCGAGACCCTTTATGTACAATTTGATTAACTTCCGGAAGTTCGAGGTTAACTGCATATTCACGGATCCGTTTCGATGAGAGAATTGCAGATCAGCGATTGACAAATCGAGCTATGCGAGCTTATAGACAACTCAACTCGGACTGAACTGGATGGTACCTTCTGTCTATTTGGTCCAGGAATGACAGAAAGGGATGCTGTAGACCGAACGTGTACGGAATTTAATCGACCAGTTCGCAGGACTTCTGAAACTTCTCCTTTCATGAGATTTATCGGTCGTTAGCAGGAAGCAGCAAGAGGGAGGAAAACGTATAAATCATTTTTTTTCTTCTTTTTTTTCCTCTTGGAGATATTCGACCGGAGTCTTCAATATTAATAAGAAGAATTTCTCAACGCGATAGTAACTCGGACGATAACATGATTTACGATACTTTGAATACTTTTCATTTCAAACTGTGTTGATTCTAACTTTATCGTTTTAGTCACCAGACTTGGCCGAGATATTATGGACCCCAATCAAACTTTTATCCTGCAATGTGACATCGACCAGTTGAATATGATATGTTTTATGATCTACCTACCAATTGTATTTGCATTCCTTTTATCTTCTTTTTTTTTTGCTTTTTTAAGAAGAGCAGACACAATTCAAAGCATTAACTAGAATTTAATCATCCTGATTCATCAATACTTTTTGATAAATTAGACAAGATGCATTTTACAAGTTTTTTTTTTTTAACTTAGTTATTGTGTTTTTTATTAGTTTATTGTGTTATTTACATTTCTTTTTTCTTGATTTTAGGTTAACTTGAATTTTATTATTTTGGTTGCTATGCCTGGTAATATTATGGTTCAATCATACATTTTTCCATAATGTTTGATTGATCATTCTTATCTGATATACTTTGTGATTTAATAATAATGTTATCTATATTTCTCTTTGAAGAAAATCAATGCTTCAAGATGTTAACTAGGATTTTGTAATTATGATTGTTAGACTTTGCGATGTTACAGTTAGATCAAATTTTATTTTGTTACATGAAATCGACTTGTTACATGTTATCAGTATTAAATAACTTATTATTTGTATTAATTGTATTTCTCTTTCATTATTCTTTTGTTTTATTAATTTCATGTTACATTACTTGAACTTTATCATTCTATAACATATTTGGTTATATCGCAGTCTAATCAAACTTTTTTTTACAATATAAAAATGACTAATTACATCTAACAGGTTCTATAACCTATCAATAGTATTTGAATTATTTCTTTTTTCACTTTTATGAGAATGATCAAAAATGTTGACTTGAACTTTATCATTCTAGTTCATGATCCCTGGAGAAATCAGTCTGATCTTATTTTTGTATACAACATAAAATCAACCAGTTGCATTTTATAGGTTTTACGATCTACTTATTACATTACTTGCATCTCTCTCTCTCTCTCTCCTCTCTCTCTCTCTCTCTCTCCTCTCTCTTTCTCCTCTCTCTCTCTCTCTTTTTTACTTTTTAAAGATAATAAGAATGAATCAAAATGTTGATTCAAACTTAATTTTTTTTGAATTGTTAGGCTTAGAATAAATATCATGATGTAATCAAATGTTTTTTTTATTATGTGAAATCGACTAATATCATATGATAATAGGTATTATGACTTACTAATTGTATCTATATTTTTTCTTTTTTTCACTTTTTGAAAAACGATTCTGTGTTTACTTAGAATTTACCATCCTTGAAGAGATATTATGGTTCAGTCGAATTTTTTTCTTTAATGTGAAGACCACTAATATCACTTTCAAAGTTTTAGTGATCTAATAATTATATTATTTTGTTTTTTAGAGAAACTGAATGATCCAAGATGTTGATTCAGACTTTACATAAAATAGTCTTACATAGACTAGCCATAGAACGTATAAATTAATTATGATTGGGTCAAACAATAATCAATTCCTTTTATTCAACAAATTTATCACCAGAAAAAATTATATTTTCTGTGGCGTAACAAGTGGATGTTAATTTGAGAGACAAAAGTTTTTCAAGATTATTTCTTTTTTTCTCCCCTCTCCCCATAAATCTATGAAAAGAGTTAAACAAATGCTTAATGGTCAAATGTATCAGTTATTTTTTTAATATTATATATTTCATTACCGAAATTTCATTACCAAGTTATTATATGAGAAAATACTTCATTAAGTTATAGCGAATAATATATTCATGTTCATTACATACGAGTATAACACACATTGAACTATAAAAAATTTTAAATATCTCTGAAAGCATAATATGATGATAAATTCATTTTAGTAATTAGATATTGTTCGGGACATGTTTTGTGTAATAGAAAGATAAGATATAATTTGCAAGTAATTATATGCATATTGTGACGCCCATGTTATATTATCTTTTTATACTTTTTTGTATTTCATGTCGCGTGGCTTTGACTTTATCATTTTGGTTTACCATATCTGACGAAATCATAGTCGAATCAAATTTTTTCCTGTTACGTAAAATCGAGCAATCGAATCTAATAGGTTTGGTGACTAACCAATTGCATTATTTGTATTATCTTCTGTTTCATTTTTTCGAGGTAAAGCGAACGATGTAAACGAACGATGTTTCAAAATGTAACAAATTTACATTTTAGATTAATTGACCTATTAAATACAATTGGTCAGGTCGACGTTACGGAATGTAAATTAAACAGTGAATTTTCATTGAGATATTAACATTGCAAAAAAGCAAGCTTCGGTAGGATAATACGCGAAGACGGAGGAGGAATAAGAGTAGGAGGAGAAGGAGGATGAAGAGAAGGAGGAGGAGACGTAGGATAATTGATGGTACTCGCGCGTTGATCGGAGGAAATCTCAATTACGCCTGTTGGGTTTCTACACGAGCGTAGGAAATTCGTTAAACATTAATCAAAGAATAACGTCGTGGCTTAAATTTAAAACAAATTTTTATAGTTTTATTACAGATCGATTTGTCTATATATATCGTTATTACAAAAAAAAAAAAATAAAATATATTATCAATTAATACGAGATATTTAAAATCCTTAAAGAATTTAATTATTTCAAAAAATAACTCGTTTAAATTTAAACAATTTTTATATTTTTATTATAGATCAATTTGTCTATATATGTCATTATTATGAAAAAAATAAAATATATTATCAACTAATACGAAATATAGAAAATTGTTAAACTTTGTTTTAATTATTTACAAAAATAACATTGTCAATTAAATTTAAACACATTTTTATATTATTATTTTAGATCGATTTGTCGTGGACAATGTGTATTTCAAATACATCGAATTGTGTGTTTGTGTGAAACAAATAATACATATTAACTAATAAAAAAATTAAGAAAGATTCTTAAACAAATGATTTAATGGTTAATTATCATTACAAATTTGTCAACTTCTATCTTGAATAAAAAAACGTCGAAAGAATTATGTGAGCAGTCGAAAGTACATACTCATACAGTAGAGATACGTACGACGCTTGAGTACCGTAGAATTTGTGGTTCAGACTTAAAGCTGAACGAGGAGGGTAATGGAGGTCGTAAGAAGGCTCGTGCCACGTGTGGGTGGAAAACTTTATAAACGATTTGTGCCGAGTGTTGGCGAGTCGTACCAATCCGACATATATACGTGGATTAGAATTACTTGAAAGTCGTTTCTCTACGTGTTACATCAGAAAATATTAAACTTAGTGTCAAACGGTACTCCACACGATTATTTAATTTTTATATATTCGTATATATTTAAACTTTTCAAAAGTATATTTAATATTATTGTTATTTCAATTCCTATGTCAAATAAATTAAAACAAATCGAAATTGGAAACATTTCTTTTTTCTTTATTTTTTTTTTTACGTGAATAAATATTCATCTCGCGGAATTATGAATATCCTACAGCATAGTGTATCATCGTTTTTTTTTAGGGGAAAAAAAAACAACATTTTTAAAAGTACTCGTAGACAAAATAAACATTTCGAGATAAGATCCTATTGATTTATGAAATAATTCTATGATTTTAATACTCGTTGACATATCGGAGAAAAAATTACAATTCATATTTTACTTACACGTGAGAGGATTCATTTATATTTTGACATCGTACGAATTCCCAAGTTTGAATGAATTTACTTAGTTGTTGGATTACCCACTTACACGTTAAAAAAGAAAATGTGATCTATGAGATTCATAATTTGATAATCGTTAATATCCGATAACATTTTCAAGATAATTTGTTTTTTATTGACGCACTTAAGGTAAATCGTTTGTTTCTTGACATCATACAAAGTCACAAAACTCGAATGAGCTTATACGAGCTATTGGTTGGATGAGCCTATTAAAAGAAAATAGATAGGATGAAAATCTACAAATAGACAAATTTAATTTACAAAGTAATCCCGTAATTTTATACTCGTTAATATTCGATAACTTTTATAAAAGAAAAACTATAATTTGTATTCTTTCTATCACGCGCGAGAAGAATCATGATATTGATATTGTTCGAAGTCATAAAACTTGAATGAACTTATCGGTCTATTGGATGTGAGTTCATATATATATATTATTGTTATATATATATACATATATAAAATTGGATAAAGATTTATAAATAGAAATAGTTTTGTTTAAGTATATAAAACAATCCGATAATTTTATACTCGCTAATATTCGATAATTTAAAAAAAAAAAAATGGAATTTATATTCTCCTTTTTAACACCGTCGAAAATTATAATCTTTGATCATTTTTCAAAAAAGAAGGAAACAGAAATTGCTATTTGTAATTTCCTTCTTAATACGCACGAAAAGAATCATTTTTTTCTTGACATTGTACAAAGTCATAAAACTCGAATGAGCTTATCAGAATGTTGGACGAGTTTATAAAAAAGTAAATTTAGATAGAAATTTATAAATAGACCAAAAAAGGCCTGTGTATGAGATTGTATATTTACTAGCGTGTGTCCGATGGTATCATATATCTATAAGAAGAATGAGAGCAATTCTATTCTGCTCGTCGACACACACGAAAGGGATCATCGTTTTTTCTGACATTTTACAAAGTCACGAAACTCGTATGAGTTTACATGGACTGTTAGATACATTGTTAAAAAGCATATATTTGGATAAAAATTTATAAATTGAAAAAGTATTATTTACCCATAATTTTAATTAATTCCATAATTTTATACGCACTAATATATAATTATTAAAGAAAAAAAAGACAAAAAGAAAGAGAAAAAATTGCAATTTATATTCTCTTTAACACACTCGAAATGAATCTTTTTTTTTCTTGATATTGTACAAAATCACAAAACTCGAATTTATTACAAGAAAAAATTAGTTTGGATTTAATTGAAAACTTATAAATAAGTAAAAAAAAAGAGAGAGAGAGACAGGGAGATCTAATTTGTATGAAATTGTATACTTCCTAATCTATATTTATATCGAGACACACATTGGAAAGGAATCATTTTTTTTCTTTTAATATTGTCCGAGTAACAAAATTCGAATGAGTTTATCAGAATGTTTACATAGATTATTTCTTTCAGTTTTTTAAATTATTGAATATTAGGGTGTATAAAATTATGGGATAATATTTCATTTGGGAAAATTAAACTTTTTCTATTTATAGATTTTTATCCGAATATTTTATTTTTGTAGATAATAGATAAAAGATAAAGAAGTTTGAATAGGAACTTATAAATAAATAAAAAAAAAGAGTCATTTGTACGAAATTGTATACTTCCTAGCGTCCGATAGTATCATATATCTATAAGAAAAATGAGAGAAATTCTATTCTGCTCGTTGACACTCGAAAGGGATCATCGTTTCCTTGACATCTTACAAAGTCACAAAACTCGAATGAGTTTACATGGGCTGTTGGATGATCCTATAAAAAGACGAAGAAGAGAAGGAAAAAAAGAAGAAGAAGAAGTTTGGATAAAAACTGTGCACTCGATGTAGACAGTAGAACTCGTTACGGATATAGACCGAAAGGCAAGACAGCTGTTGGCTGGCGAAGGGTGAAACGAAAAGGGAAAACGTTAGCGAGGGTGGGGATAAGGGAACATATTTTTGAAACGGCTTGCGTACGAGCGTGTATATACCTAAAGACGGGTATGTGAAATAAGGAACGAAAGACATAAATGGGTTCACGTTCATGGGTAATCATAAGTTTATTTTTGGCGAGCCTATTGACTCTTTTAATCAACGTTTCCCGTGACTTATCCTATATAATTTTAATGTTTTTTTATGTTTGTCCATCGACGAACACGAACTCGTGATGGTCGTAAGACACACACACATATATACACACACATGCATACATACATACATACATACATACATACATACATACATACATACATACATACATACATACATACATACATACATACATACATACATACATATATATATATCTATTTATATATATATCTATTTATATATATATGTTTGCACAATATGGTCACGATGTAACACGTTCATTTTAGTTCGTAATTAATGTTAAAATATTACGTTGAAATTAATAGAAAAGAAATTCAATAGAATTGTTAATACTATTAATTAAAGCTCGAAAGTTTATCACCAGATAAGAAATATTAATCACTAATTTTTAATTTGTATTATTATGGTGTATTATATATTTCAATACCTTTTCTTTTTCTTTTTATTCTGTTTGTTTTTTCTCTCATTAGTCTCGACAACTTGACCTTAAAAATATTATAAAAATATTACAATGTTCATATTATAAATAAAGAACAAAAGTTCATTGTGGAAAAAAAGATGAATAATTTGTTCTTGATATTATATTATACAACTTGAAATATAAAAATACAATAACATATGAATATAAATATTAATTAAATATTAATTAAACAAATATTAATGATATAAAAATTAGGAATTGTTGTAATGCTAAGAATATATTTTAAATGAGACTATACGGGTCACCGTGAGAAAATATAATTTAATCATTTATTTATATTATTGATATGCATATATTTCATATTTTAACATTAAATTTGTCCTATATACGATAAAATTGTATAGAATTTAAATGGGGACAATTTTAATGGGGATAGTTTGTGCACATTGTGTGTCTATTAATTTGTGTATAAATAAAAATTTATATCAATGAAATACCTTTTACATCAATAATATCAATATACATATCATTTTGATAGAACTATTATTTTCACAATTAAAAAGAAGTATATCATGTTCCTATATAGCGTACGTTAGATTAAAAAGTTCTCATTTGAATGGTGTACACGTGCATATGCGTAAACGTGCATATGCGTAAACGTGTTATACATACTTATGAAAAAAGGTATGTATCATTATAGTGTCCTTCTCATTTAAGTTAAAACTGATGATGATTTTATCAAAATTTTCTCAGGTATTAGAATTCTTGTAGAATTTTGTCACACACACACACACACACGCGCGCGCACAAACACACACATTACAGTAATATGTATTACAGTTTAATCGTCCTTGAAAACTTGCGTGAACTAGGCTTCACAACTGACGTCAGCGAAAACACCTACAAAAGCGTAACTAGGACTCCATCGAAAGAAAGTCCAAGGTCACCTTATCGAAAATCGATGGTACTTATTTTGTGTGTGTGTGTGTGTGTGTGTGTGTGTGTGTGTGTGTGTGTGTGTGTGTGTGTGTGGGTGCGTGCGTGCGTGCGTGCGTGTGAAAGGAGGGGGGGGGGCAGAGAACAGAGAAAGAAAGAGATATAAGATTCATGTATATTTAGATGAAGGAACAACATACCATATCCATCGGATAGACGCACATCCCGTAGAAATCGAAATAATTAGCACAATCTCAAGGTAACAACGATTGTTCTGTGTTATGAGGGCGAATCGATTGCTCCTTTATCTCGACAGTTGAAGCGACTATTTTTAGTTCTTTGGATTTTCAACCAGAGCTCCTCTTATTTTTCTTCTTTCGTCTCTCGGAAGAACGATTTGGGGAAAATCTACGAATACTACTCCATATCGAACGTACACACACACACACACACAAATACATAGTTGTAACTCGTAGATTGAACTTATGACGCTTAAATTTAATTTGTAGCTTTTCGTTCAGTTTCTTTGAAATTTATATATTTATTACATAACTGAAAGGTGTCTAGAGGCTTACTGCTTGACAAAGAGAGATAGAGATAGAGAGATAGAAAGAATGCAAGAAAGAAAGAAAAGGAGAGAGAGTAAGATGATTTGTAATTTTCTATGAAAAAGAAACGACAGGGATAGTAGTATCTCTGTGTTATATCGTAAAAATTACATTGTATATAGCTTATGAATCGTACATCCTACAGTATGATTATAAGGAACGTCTTAGCAAATAATATACACACACATATATATATGTATGTATATATATATATATGTATATGTATATGTACATACATGGCATAATATATTTTTGATCATACGCATTCTTATTTTTATCGTGGAATTTTTTCTTTTCCTTGTTTTCTTTTATTTTTTTCTTCGTTTCTTTTTCGTTCGATTTTTCCGTCAAAATTCGACTCAATTATTGTTCAGGGACATAGAGCGAATAGAATGAGAAATCTATGCAACCTATGCACGTTAAAGAATTAAAAAATATTTTTTCTCTTTTTTTTTTTCTGTATCAAAATTCGACCTGACTACGGAGCAACACAAAAGGTACAGAAAAGTCTGCGTACCGAGGAATTTTTAATTAATTTTCTTTTCTTTTTCTACTTTTTTTTTTCTATTCAAATCTGATTTAATTTCTGATTCAGCATCGCAAAATGCATAGAATGCAAAAAGTCAATAAGCACAAAAAAGTTTAGATGTTTCTTTTTCTTTCTGTTTTTTTTTTCTTTTTTTTTTCTATTTATCGATTCATTCATTTTTTTTTTCTATTAAGATCTAAGGCTCAAGCATTCGGTACTATAGAAAGGACAAAATGATGAGAAGTTTATGAATTATAATATTTGATTTTCTTCTTTTCTTTTTTTTTATTTATTCTATTGAAAATTTCAGAAGTATTATATTTATCACAATGGAATGAATGGAATAAAAAGTTTGCACGACATAAACTATTTTTTTTCTTTTGTTCGATTTCTCTATCAAAATCTGTGCCAATTTTTATCATCATAGAATGAAAGGTTTCTGCAACGTAGAATCAAAACTATTTTTTCTCTCTTTTGTTCGATTATTCAAACAAATTCTGATTCAAGTATTCAGCACCTATAGAATGGATAGAATGAAAAGTTTATGTCAACAGAATTTTTAATTCCTTTTTTCCTTTGTTTGCTTATTCCATTGAAATCTGACGGATGTATTTTTAGTACCATAGAATAAATCGAATGATAGGTGTATGCAACAACAACGAATTTTTCTTTTTTTCTTTTCTATCGAAATTCGATCAAAATATTCAGCACCATAGAATAAACAGAGAGAATGATAGGTATATTACTATAGAATATTTAATTCCTTCTTTGCTTACTTTTTCTATCAAAATCTGTTTTGAGTACTTAACATCATTGAATAAATCGAACGATAGGTCTGTGGAACATAGAATTTTTTATTTTTCTTTGTCTGTTTGTTATTTTTTTTTTAAATTAAAAATTCGATTTAAATATTTAACATCATAGAATAGACCTCATGATAGGTATATTCTGTGTAATACCATACATATATTTTTTGTTAATTTTTTTTTTTTTATCAAAATTCGACGCGAAGTATTTAACAAAGCATATAAAAAGAAAATATATTAAAAATGGAATAAACCCGAATTTCGTATTGACGTTATGCATGAATATTCCTTTCAAGCTATATGACCTCAGGTTTCACGGGCAGGAAGGTCAATCGACAAGCTGCTTTTCTGTAAGCTTCCTCACTAGATTTATGCGCGTTCACGTATTATATACGGTGTGTACATATATACATTTTATATGTACACCTTTATATGTACGTTATACATATACGATATACAATACAAGTACGTATTAAATGGTGTGTGTGTGTGTGTGTATATATATATATATATACACCTATACGATTATAGTTTACCTTTATATGTACATGGTTTGTGTATCGTATATAGACTTTTTATATGCACATGTAGGTACACATACATTATAATTATACGATATACATTGCAATACATATTAAATAGGGTGTGTGTATACACTTATATATATATATATATATATATATATATATATATATATATATATACGTCTAAAAGTTTACTTTTATACATGTTATTATTATATTGTATATCTTATACGTGTACATGTACTTGTACGATGTACAATACTAAACAGTGTGTGTGTGTGTATTATTTATTGTTCAATCCGATCATAATCCATATATACCGATTTTCAATATAGATGTACATATATAAGTATTCAATGTATATATGTATATCATCGATTCAATATAAATATATTCATCTCATATGCACGTAGATTTGTGTGTGTGTGTGTTCAGTGTAAGTACGTCAGGTATTTAATATATACATAATTATATATATTAAGATTTTGTCTAAAGATTTACCTCTAACCAGTAATGACGTGCATGTATATATTTTATATAAAGCGTCGCGCACCCCACCCTCCCTCACACACACACAACTTCAACACATACAATTCTACAATAAAATTAATATATCAAATGATATATTGTAAGATTAACTGCTAACCTCAAGCAAAACCACATATATCTATTGTCCTCGTTCACTTTTCTTGATTTGAACGAAACCACCTAAAGATCAACTTTCATTGTGATTACCAAAATGAATTGTTGGCACATGCGTGCGCGTGTCAATGGCGCCGAAAACTTCTATGGTTTATACAAACATATGCCATATGTTC
Organism: Dolichovespula media; assembly: GCA_911387685.1. NCBI lineage: Eukaryota > Metazoa > Arthropoda > Insecta > Hymenoptera > Vespidae > Dolichovespula > Dolichovespula media. The sequence continues at coordinate 5,135,962 of OU426867.1, forward strand.
CGAAAGTTGATGCCTTTGACGATAAGAGATTGAGGGAGCAAACGTTTATGTAAGAGAGAAAGAGAGACAGGCAGAGAGAGAGGAGAGAGAGAGAGAGAGAGAGAGAGAGAAAGTAACCCCCCCGTGAACGGAAGTGAGTTTTCTATTGGCACTGGGGATAATTACCGGACGAGAGACAATGACTCGATTCAATGCATTGACGAGTTAAGCTGTGAGGAATACGTGCTTTGAGCTGAGCTCAAACGAATGGAGATCGATGAACCCCAGCTTTATTTTTCTTCCTTTTCACTCGTTACGATTGAAAATTTCCCTCTAAACAGTGTCCCGCTTAGTTTTTTTTTTTTCTATTTCTATGATTCTTTCTTGGTGTTTTATTCTCTCTCTCTCTCTCTGTCTCTGTCTCTCACTCTCACTCTCTTCCTAGTTTTTATTAAACCAGTTGATTATTATTTTGAAATCTCTAAATCAATATTCGATTTATTTCGTAGTAAATATATTCTGATCGGATTATTATGATTATTGTTAATAAATTTGAAGAATAGGTATGGCATTTTGAAAGTTTCGAAGGACGTTGAAGGATTCGATCGTTGAAATGAATTTAGCCGAGGGATCGTACGAAATTCAATACACATTATGTATAATATAATTACGATGTATGATATAATTTTTTAACTGGAATGTGCAATCAAATTTTATAATACGTTGTATAGAAAATTTTATTGGAGAAAATTAATGGTCGTTAAAACATCTGCTGACGCAGCTGTCGAAAATTATTCAAAGAAGAATACTTATCTCGTATACGTCGAAGATTCTTCACGATGATTCACTTGAGGGGAAACGTGACTCTCGCTACCCACCTTGAGTTGCCTGTCGGGACTTCGTAAGTCTAGTTTCTTCTTTCTTTCTTTCCTTCTTTCTTTCCTTCTTTCTTTCTTCACATGTTTTGCAGAACTATAATATTATTCACTTTCACGATTCGTCTTTGAAATAATTTTAATATCACGTGAATTATATATATATATATATATATATATATATATATATATATATATATATATATAATACTATAATTATGCAAATATCTTGTGTATAGTATTATATATACAATTATATATATTTAATATCTAATACATACGCTTTTACATTGAATATATGTTTAGATCTGTATACTATATATATTTAAATACTTCTATATTGAAAATATATATGTATAGACATATGATCTGAGTGAGCTATAAATAATATATGTGTGTATATATATATATATATATATATATATATATATATATCCCTATATGGATCTACATACATGTACGTAGATTGAATATATCTTTATTGAATGTGTGTGTATGTACTATATATATGCGTATACATTAAATATTTATGTGTATATATATATAGATTGACAATATACACAATATGACACAATACAATTCAATATACTTTAATTAATAACCTAATCAGATTGTATTCTTGAAGGTAATGAATCCTGGAAATCATAGAAATATATTACTTTTTATTTAAATAGAAAATGTATTTTTAATTCCTATTTATTTAAATATTGTATTATAAGATATTTGAATAGTAATTTATAATATGTATCGAAATAATTATTTAAATATTTATTAAATACACACACACACACAAAATGTATATCGAAATAATTATTTAAGTAATAGATGCATAAAAAAATGGTATTTTTTACGATGTTTCCTTTTTGTTTATCTTCGTTAAAATGTGAAACAGTTCTTTGGATTCGTTGAAAAAATAGAAAAGAAGTTCGCGATATATTAAAGGTAGAAGTTATCTCTCTTGGGCGCTCCTTTCCATCGTTATCTGGATGACCGATGGAAAAAATCGGTCAGGGACAAAAAGGAAACGCCTCTCGTGCAATTTTCAAGCGTTTCAATGAGCGAACGTTAAGGTTTGTCGTTTATTTTAAAATCCTTGCAATATGATGAGCCTCGATTCCGAAGGAATAATTTGCGTATAATTCACGATTCCAGATGATATTAATTCGAATTATCGATTCTCTAAAAAATTTTATTGACCATGCTCTATTATGTTCCGAAAGATGAATTTTGAAAGGGCCTGGAAACAAAATTGAAAAAAAATATCTTCATATTAAATTTTTTGATCTAAAGTAATGTATATTATCCCAAAATAGCAACAAAATAATTATATTATAAAAATGCAATGAAAAAGAATGAAAACTATATAATATTAAGTGACTGTTATGAAATTTCATAATTATTACGTGTCCCTTTTCTGTTTATTGAAATTAATAATAAAAGAAACGATAATAAATCCAAGAGGTAATCAATTTTTATTGTCTTGAAACTAATTTTGGGCAATGAGTATCCTCCGGTGTTAGAAACAGAAACTATGAATCACTATAAACAAATTCCTTGATTAACAAATGAGTGGTACAATAATAAGTTGTATTAAATTATTCCAAAAAAATTTAATAAGATTTAATATATATATATATATATATAGTGTGGTTTAGCCCAAAGTAGGGTGAATTTATGATAAGGATCTGACCCCTCCTCGAAAACAAAATTGACTTGTCTTGGAGTTCTTCGAAAAGATCACTAGATATCATAATTATCATGGAGGACAGTTTTCGTTGGGTATACAGGTTAATTATAGATTAAGAGTCAGTTGAATGTATCCTTTGTTAGGAGAAATAAAAGAAGGAAAAAAGAAATATATTAAAAATAATTTCAGGATTTCTTTCATATATCAAATATTTTAAAGGAATACGAAATAAAACATTCGACTTTCGTTCAAATCGAAAGTTTAATGATCTCTAATTTTTCCTATGGAACACCCTGTATTTTTTTCAATCAATTATTTGAAAAAAATTATTATTTATTTATTATCATAGTTTATATTATTTTTATTATTTAATTATTATTATATTTAATCTTATAGTTTATAATTAACGAGACACAATGACCTCGAAGTCGCTTTATAGAAAACTTTATAGAAAATTTAAACAGCAAATTAATAATAGATCGTTTTTTTCTTCTCGATCTAAATTTATTTATTATTTTATACGGTTTAGATCTTGTAGAATATCTGTATCGTTTCCACTCAAGAAGATATTTATTTAAAGATGATAAAACGACGAAAATGCTATCTATTACAAATGAGGATGAAATTTTAAAACGAAGTATTCAATTTTAAATGGGAAGAAGCTAAATCCGCTAGTGTGAGAACTTTCATATAACGATTTTATCAGGAATTTAAAAGGAGCGAGAAAAGGAAATTGAATTTTTAAATTGGCTCGCGGTTACTCGAGAGAAACACAAAAGTGAGAAAAACCGTTGGACCAGTATTCCAGATCCAAATCTATTCTCGCTTGCTTTAACAATGGCGTACGATTTTAGCTACGTAATACTTCGCACCACAATTTGACTATATAAAAATTCTTCTCTTTTTCTCTCGTGAAATCGTTATACCACTGTGATGAATAATAAATTCCTATTTCGATTTTATCTTTATCGTGATATCAATTTTTCTGCTTTGTCATATTGAATAATATTATGTTATTCAAAGCCACGTACGTCCTTTTTAAATGCAAATCATTTTCGACCACTCCGACTCGATTTCTGTTTAAGAAAACGAATACGGTGTTGATATTTTAAAGCGGACAATGATGGAATATGATTTTTGAGAGGATTAGATCTTTTTCGTGAGATTATTTTCGTATTTATGACGGTATTATTTTTATTTTGTTGATCTTTTGTTTCGTTCTTTTTTCTTTTTCCTTCTTATCGAAGGAATTTGTATTGTTTTGAAAATTAACTCGAAAAATTTGTCTTTAATCTTACGATACATTAAAAATGAATTTTTCAAGACGTTCTTCAGCTATGTTCACGAATATTTCGTAAAGAAGGATGAAAGTGATTTTTTTTCATTATTTTTTTTTTTTTAATTTTCTCGTTATTAACGAACGTGTATCAACGAAGAACGTAATTAAATTTCACTGTTATTTATTTGGTAATATTTTTAATAATCAACGTTAAATATTATCGTAAGATAAATGAACGGTGTATTATATTAATATTTTTTATCAGTATTTATATTATAATAAAATAATATAATTGATAAGTATTAATAGTTAAATATGATAAGTTGTGGTTGGATTTAAGATAAATACTGATCGTTTATTTAAAATATATATCGACAAATTATCGTATATATATAAAAGTATTTTAATTGAAAATATTTAAAAGCATATCTTAAATTGTCAATACAATAGCACATTCTTAAAATTATATTTTATTTCTCACTTTTACTTTAGAATAGAAATGGTATCTATGCATGAGATAATTGAGATAATTTTATACAATTTATCGTTGGCAAGATAATCTTTAGTTTTTTTTCTCGATACCTGCATTTTTGTTTCGTCTTTCTTTCTTCCTTTTCTTTTACCTGAGGGGTAAAAATTTTCAAAGCACCTGCGAAAGGTAGTTCTGAGAAAAATGCAAAACTCGATCTAGCCTGTTGCTTCAGTGCCTGAAATATTATCTTTGTGCTGATACAAATGTTCATGAATCATTGAATTCAAGTAGAATTGATAAACATCGGGTATCTTATTAACATAGACACTTGTTGATTTCTATGGAATAATGTTATATATATATATAGAGAGAGAGAGGGGGGGGGGAGAGTTGCCAAATTTTTCGTATCAGACAAATGAATCGTAAATCATTAATATCTTATCATTTATTAAAATCATTTCTTTGAGAATATTACTTATTTATTATTTTCATTCCCAAATTAATTCTTAATTCTTAAAAGAAGAAAAAAATAGTACTTTTCATACTATTTTATGAACAAAAACTTGTTTGCAATATTTTCTTCTCGTATTGTTGATACTTTTTCGTTCTTTAAAAGTATTTTTCAATATTCTATTGTATTGTATAGTTATTTTCAATATTCTGTATTTTGTTATGTGTTATTGCAGAACATATTTATTTATCTCTATCACTTTTTTATGTCCGATGACATAATAAAAAAAACAAATATTTATAAAATATAAAATATAAATTTTCTTTATTATGTATTTTTTTCTTTTTTTTTTTGCTGATAACCGTTTTTAGTCTCACAAAAATTAAAATCTATTAATTATTAATATTCTCTTCAATGATCTATGTACTTACGTATTTATTACTCTCTCTTTCTCTCTCTCTCTCTGTGTGTGTGTGTGTGTGTGTGTGTGTGTGTGGGCTTGCGCGCGCGCGCGCAATACTTCTTTAACATTAAGATAAATATATGCAGTATTTAATGCTGAGAGAAAAATATGACAACAAAAATTAAATTGTATTATTTTGAAATGATTAAATTTTTATTAATGATCGAATGATTTATTTAAATTTTTAAAATGATTAAAAATACGATAGAATATATTAAGTCTTATTATTTTGGCAAACCCTTTTTTACACGATGCATACGCATCTAAAAATAAGTCTAATCTCAACTCCATCAGTTATAACGCTAAAATAAAATTTCTACCTTCCAATTAAAAAGAAAGTAATTATTTTTTAAATATGTCACAAGGCGCATATTTAATGAGATGGAACATATTATTCGTATAATTAAACAAATGTTTTTTCTTTAATAATTCTTTATTAATTATCTATTATATATTGTTTTCAATTAAGAAATAAAGTAAGTTATTTATAATATAGAAATTAAATACTTTTCAAAATTCTCTGCTCTTTCATTGAATCATAATTTGGTTACAATTAATCAAAAAATAAATGACTTTTACTGAATACGATGCATTGATATAATGTATTTAAAGGTTATGTTTGTAAATCTTCCGATGATATTTCGTTATAATATTATTGAAAAAAAAAGAAAAATAATGATTCATGCGGTTTTTTTTTTTTACAGAGAATAGTTGGCACTATCGTCAAATTATAAATTGTAACGTTTTTACGACGTGAACTAGGCGCTACTTAGGGAGATGGTAACATACATATATGGTATGATATGTATGTATATCATATATATCGTACTAATTATATATATAATACATATTAAATACGTATATTATATATTATATTATATATATTATATATTATAATCAAAATTATTTTTAATATTTATGTGTACATATATATATATATATATATATATATATATATATATATATATATATCGTACTATCCTTGTGTTAATCATTTTTAACAACGTGGTCTATTATATGTTTTTTTTTAACTAAAGAATAAGAACTGAAACAATGTATGCCCCATATAATTGATGATGATACAAAGGAAATTAAAGAACCGGAACCTGTAATACCTGGTTGTTAACAAGCAATTAATAAAAAGAATACTCTTGTGACAGACACACCACTGTCATTATGCTAAAAAAAATTTATTCAATCTCCGGTACGTTATCGGATGTGGTTCAACGAATGAGAAAATGTAAAAGACGCTTCAACTGAGAAAAGTAAGAAATCGTGCTAAAAATTCGGACATACGCTGACTTAAACGTCTCCCTCGTTCTTTTGGATGATATCTATCTTCGGATGAAAACTGTTTTAATTTGGTAGTCAAAGTGTCATAAAGGAAGTTTTAAGGGAAAAGATAATGCTAAATGAGATCAGTGTAGGTAAGAGTACAGTTGTACATTCGAACTGGACGACTGAATTTGAAGTGTGAGATGTGATAAGTGGTTTCCGCGAAGGATGTTTAACATTTTTGAATTTATGTGATCTCTTTAGAGAAGTTTTATGACAGAAGAAGTTATAATTTTTCTTCCTGTTACGTCCAAAACTTTCTCTATTCATTATATTTGGGTCATGACACCATGAATCATGGGTCATCTAACCAGATTAGTATGGGCGAGATGGTCTTTTGCTTGGGAAATAATTCTTTTCCTTTTTCTTTCTTTCTTTTTTTTTTACAAAAATTAAAAATTATTTTTTTTTTTTCATTTGATATTATAATTCCTTATGCGTCTACTTTTACGGAAATATATATTTTGATTCCAAAAGAATTCTGTATATTCTTGGAACCATCGCAAATAATAATCAATAGGTTTGAAAACGCATTTCCAATAATGTCATTAGTAAAAAAAAAATTCATGAATCATGCAATTCGCAAATTGTTTTAATTGAGCTCAATGTTGGTCTGGGGAGCCTACACCCCAGGTACATAGTTAAAGATATATATTTAATATATATAATATACATATATTTATATTATATGTATTTATATATATGTATTTATATACATATGTGTATATGTGTATATATATATATGTATGTATATTTGTTGTGTCTATACGTATCGTACGATTTCGATAATTCTATCCAACAAGAGGATTCATTGATACAGCCTAGAAAAAAAAAAAAATAAAATAAAATAAGATAAAAAAAATATCAACCAATATTTGATTCAATTCGAGAAACAGCGTCGACAACGAGCAATATAAACGATAATAATTGTAACTGTCATGAGAATAAAGAACATTTAACCGTTTATCTTCTATTTATCGGCCCGGATGTATCGTTGCACCACGACAATTCTTATCCGTGGGACGATGCTATATGACTCTCTCTCTCTTTTTCTCTCCTTTTCTCTCTCTCTCTCTCTCTCTCTCTCTCTCTTCTCTGTCTCTGTCTCTGTCTCTTTCGCACAGGGACGACGTATTCAATACGTATTGAATCGTAATTGCAGTTAAGTGCAACGCAATTGTATTATTGAATAGCGTTACGAAACGAAGACGAAGGTCGTCCAATAATAATATATTGCATTTTATTTCCCGACGATAGTAAATAGAATAGAGAGAGGTTCACCTAGGAACGTCAATCGATCGAGAAGAGATTTATTATAAAGCGATCAATAAAAAGTACTGAGTTTGTTTACACTCGATCGATGATCCGATCAGGTCGGTGCACCTATAGAACGGTAGACAACGAAGTGTGTCTCTTATCTTTGTTTATACGCTCGAGAGCGTGTAAATATAACGTGCACATACACGTAAATACCTCAACGTGTTAAGGTTTGATACATTGGTTAGCTTTCTCTCTATATATCGCGCATGTGCATTGCTGAAAGATAAAGTTTCTTCCTTGATAAGGAATGCGAAGAATGAAAGAAGGATTATCTGTCCTCTTCATTTTTTAATCCTTTCTTTTTTCTTCTTTTCTTTACTCTTTCTTCGCTTTATTTTATATATGATATAAAAATTAAAATATGAATAAGTTCTTAATGTAGGGAGAATTTATGATTTATTATATGTATGTATACGCACACATTATAATAAACAAAATTAGATATACTAATTAAAATTCGATAATTATATTTATGTAGTACATATATATATATATATATATATACATATCCATGCACACACATATTGATGATCATACTTTTATTGAAATTATAAATATATAAGGGAGGAATGGAGGCATTGAACTTATATAACTTAGATATAATTATATAAGAAATTGAACTTACATAATTTTATCTATTTTCATATAATTATTATAGAAAAATAAAATAAATTATATACCATTTCATATATTAAATTTTTGTTGACTTAATAAAAGTATTATAATATTATAATAAACTCGTTAATGGACAAATATTAAATTTATAATAATTATTTTTGTACATCTTTATATAAGTACGCATATGTTTTTAATATTATAAATATAATATATTTTTATTATAATATTTAATATATATGTAATATATACATAATATATACTTATATGTATAATATGTATTATTCACACAAATACACATACAATATGTATATAATATTGTATATTTATAATATATTATATATTTCTATTATTAAAAATAAAATATGTATACATACACATATATGTATTATATGTAATATAATTCTCTTTTTTCTATAACGATTTTCTAAACATATATACACATATATGTTAATCTTCTCTTATAATATCTACATTAGTGATATTAATTACGGAAAAATATGGTAGAAGAAATTCTGTTTGTTAGTGATATATGAGCCATTCACGAGTCAAATCGACCAACACCACTTTTTGAATTTTTAGAAAAGTGTCAAAGCACTTGATGGATTCCTCACTTTTTATATTTATAATAAATTTTCCTAATTCCCATTATTTAATACCATTAAATGACTGACAAAATTTTTTTCTCTATCGAATAACAAATAATCTATAATATTTCAGAAGCCGATTCGATTCCGTAACTGTAACATAAATTGTCGCAACAATGCAATTAAAACGCACCACCAAGGCCCTCATACATTCGATAATTTTTATTCGAATTAATATTTTAATGAGAATTTAAAAAAAAAAGCATTTTATATTATTCCATCACATTTCTCGAATTTTTCTTTTATCTAGTTAATCTTTTTGACGAGTGTACGAGTCATAATTATCATTGGGGAAAAAATTGTGTGTTCATCTGTGGTATGAGTTGCCTCGCGAATAAGTTTTAATCTATTTTTAAAATCCTGTAAAAGTTCGGACAAACGAAGATGAAGATCTTTTACGATCGGCAAGAAATCACGTAGAGAGTTTGGATTTTTGAAAAGGTCGACGATATTACGCTGGTGTACCACCTACCTTAATCGCGTGCTTCAAGCGAAATTAGTTCGCTCCCCAGACGAGGTACGCCGGATTTAGCAAGCCGCGTTGCTGTGTCGTCCCGTGTGTTGTGTTGTGTTGCGTGTTGGTAGTGGTAGTGATGATAGTAGTGGTGGTAATGGTGATTGTGGTGGTGGTGTTAGGTGAGCGAAACGATGATGAGTCACGTTAGGTTCGTTGCCTTCGCCTCTCCGGACGCCGTGCCACGCCGGTTTATCGACTTTCCATCGTTGTTCTTGTGAATATATATATATATTATACTTATTGCTATATAATAGATGTATCTACGTAGAAGCATCTATGTTCTTAACCAACAAACTTTAACTATTTATCACTTCCTTTAAAGTTAAGATAAAGTCTAAAAGTAAACTAATGTTTTTTCGAAAATTCTATCTAATAAATGTATTATTGCTAGTATATGTGTGTGTGTGTGTGATTTTTATAGTGTGATATATGTAATATTGTTAGTGATGAATATGTAATACAAAAGATGGTTCGATTAGTAATTAATAATATAAATGTATTCGTTTGATTAGTGGTCAAATTAATAACGTAAATAGACATGATTGATTATTGATTAATTTTACATTGCATATACATAGTTCCGTTTAGATAAGGTCGGATTTAATTTAGTGTTGCTTAGAAAATGTTTGTTGTTGATTTAATAAATATAGTATTAGACATTCACGCGTGCGCTTGTGTGGTCTCTCTATGTATGATATGTATGATTTTTATAGTATGATATATGTATGTAGTATTGTTAATGATGAATAAGTAATATAAATCTTGATACTCAGTAAGCGATGAAACAATAGAAATTTGTTCGATTGATAAGTGGTCAAATTAATAACGTTAATCTACGCGATTAATTATTGATCCATTTAACATTGCGTTAGTTCTGTTTAGATAAGGTCTAACTTCATCTAATGTTGTTATGAAAATTATTTCATTTTTGATATAATTAATATAATATTACACACTTAAGTGTATATGATTTTTTTAGGATGATATACGTGATATTATTAGTGTTGAATAAGTAATACAAATGATGGATCGATTAAAAATAAAATAACAATAGAAACGTATTCGATTGATTAGGGATCAAATCATTGACGTAAATTGACGTTATTCATTAGTAATTAATTTGGTATCGCTTTAGATAAGGTTCGTTCGGATAACTTTACTCAGTAGTGTTGTTTTGAAAATTATTCCATCTTTGATTTCAAAAACGTGGTGTTATGAGATTTGTTAATGTACGAATTAATAATACGAATTTAGGTAGTCGATAAACGATGAAACCGTAATTATAAATTTATTCAATTGGATAGGAATAAAATTATATATTGATGTGATAACTTAGTGATAACCTTTTTATTTCTACGTTTTGTTTTCTTTAGATAAACTCAAGTTAACTGGCAATGTTTTGGAAATTGCTTTGTTTGTGATATACAAAATGTATTAATTAATTAACGTGATCTAATACTAGTGATATAGTATTAGTAGTGATAAATAAATAAATAAATAATATTAATGTAGATTATCAATTAACGATTGAACAATAATATAAATGTAATCGATTGATTAGCGATTAGTTTAATCAACGTAAACAGAAACGTAATCGCTTAGTAATTTAATTTTTTTACTTTGGTTTTGTTTAGACGAAATCAGACTAGTTTAAAAGTTAAAAATGGTTTTATCACTCATATGAAAGATATATTATGAGGTAATTTATGTGAAAAAGCAGGTTCTCAGACTGGCGTTCTTTATATTTATTTATGCATTTATTTATAATGATTTGGTATTATTATTGATACACAAGTTATAGAAATATAGATCAGCGCGATAGAACAATAATATAAATTTAGTTGATTGATTAGCGATCAGATTAGATAACATAAATCGATGCGATCGCTTGTAATTACTGATAAAATCTGTATTGCTTTGCTCCTCTTCAGAAAATTGTTTAGATCAAGTAAGATTAGTTTAAAAGTTAGAAATAGTTTTGTCGCTCGTACAAAATATAGTGTTTTGTATGATTTTACGTAAAAGATCATTTTCTAGGATGAATTTTTTTTTTATATTTATTTATTTCTAACAATTTGATATAATTAGTGATATATAAGCGATAGAAATATAAATTTATTCGTGTGGTTAACGATCAAATTAGTTAACGTAAATTGATTTAAATGATTAGCGATAAACTTTTAATCGCCCCCTTTGTTCCTTATTATCAATTAAATCCGTTTCGTCGTTGATTCGATAGATCTAATAAATAGCACGTGATTTGCTGATGATGATAAATCATTAAGATAAATTTATTTTTTTCGATTAGTGAAGCAACAGTAATATAAATTTATCCAATCGATAAGCGATAAAATTGAAAACATAAATCGATCCGAAGTTTTTATTAACTACCGGTTTGTTACACTCGTTCGTTGTTTGGATAAGCTTTAGTTATCTTCCGTTCTTTTCCTTAAATGTTTCTTCGTTAATCATGAAATTCATAATATTATGTGAGTTTGGCTGACGATAACGTTAATATAAAAAATTAACGTAAACGATCGATTAACGATTAAATAGTTCGACAGATTTATTATTTGCTCGATAAAAGAAATGATAAAATTATTGTATTATATTTTGTGTGTGTGTATATATATATATATATATATATATATATATATATATATATATATATATAAAATGTAGACTAACGTGATCGTTTTATATTTCCGACGATAATATTACGTTAATTATTTTTCTTTCGAAGAATTATTAGAAATAAATAAATTATTAATACAAATTTAATTATACGATTAACGATTAAATAATAAAAAATTTGTTAAACATTTGGTAATAATATTAGTAACATTAATTGATTTGATCGTTTGGTGATTTTTGTCTCTTTTTCTTTTTATTAATCTTTGCTCTATTTATTCGTATATAGTCACGTTAATAGCTAATAAAAAAATGCGTAATATTACGCGATCATTTTAGCGATGAATTATTAATTGGTATTTAGTATAAAAAAGTAAAAAAATAAATCAAAAAAATATGTCTCACGTATTAAAACAACGTTTGTCTTGTTTAATATTTAATTCAATAAGGAGGAAGAAAAGCATTGTCGTTTAAAAAAGATTGAAGATTTTCGCGTTTTTTCGAAATTTTAGTATTGCTCACGTCGTCCAAAATCTCAATATTCTCTTTGACATTTGACACCATTCCATTTGACACCAATACATATTAAATATACATATTAAATATAATAAATATATAATATATAATATAGATTATATTATATATAATGGATTTTTTTTTATTTTTTACACACACACAAACACACACACAATATGGAGATATATCTTCTGAGCTAATGTGTGTTATTTGTTGTTGCTTTGTCAATAACACATTATTTACTTACTTTGTACCTCATTGTACACATAAAGACATTGTAATTAAATATCGCCGTAAGAATTACTCTATCTTTAACATTTTTTTTCAAGAGTGCGGTTGAATTCCAATGTGATCATAACCCTTGAGACTTTATTCTCGTGGCAAATGAGTATACGATGCGAGCAAAGAAAAAAAAAAAAGAAAAAAATAAGAAATAAATAAATAAATTAGCTCGAATTTCAATGGCCAAAATCAATTCCGCGGCAACTTTCTTTTTTCTTTCCTTTGCCCTCTCTCTCTCTCTCTCCCCCCTTTTTTTTTAAACAAATTTCCATCAAACCAAATACGTAGAAATACCGTTCCATTGGCCGTGACATATATAATTATAATATTTTCATTTACCCTACGTAAACGTATTCACACGCATTCAAATAACTTCGATCTAATGGATTAAAATAGTTTTGTGACTGTGGTAAAATGTATTAACGTTAGTATCGTGTTTAATTGCCCAACCGAAAAGCTATCAACCGAAAGTGATTACCAGTGTTCTGACAACGAAATATATACGAACGGCGTTAAAGTCCACTGATCTGGTATTACACGGGCCGCACGCGTAGTTTGGTTCGATGGCTACTACGCCGATGTACATATATGTGTATATCTATGTATATACATATATATAGTTTGGTCACTGACGCATCGCGTAGACGCTTTTATTGAGCGTGTCTCTTTCTGTGGCGTTGTGAACAAGCATGGAATAGAAAGAAAAAAAAGGGAGAAAAAGAAAGAAGAAAAAAGAGAAGGGCTCAGTATTTCGTGAAGTCACGCGATAGACATGCGAAGTTTCTAACGATTACATTATTGTACCTGTCTCTCTCTCTTTCTTTCTATTTCTCTTCTCTCTCTCTCTCTTTCTCTCTCTCTCTTTTTCTTTCTTTCTGTGTATTATGAAGTAAGGTTTTTTTTCTTTTTCCTTTCTTTTTCTTTTTTTTTTTCTATGAAAAACCATCTCAGGTAGCGTAGTAGCTATATAAAACATTTTTAGCTGAGATATAGTAGGTAGGGTGTCGTCCATTTTGTGCTATGGAAAAGAGAGAAAGATAGAGAGAGATAAGAAGGCCGATGTCAAGCATAAACATGGCTTCTTCTACGTGACTGGCTGCCCCTTGTCCTATGTCGCCTAAGTCTATGCGTTACTTTTATGGTTTAAAAGTCATCGATACCGGTTCTGGAACGGCACCTTGGTTAGGGAAGAACAGTGCATCCCATGTATAATCCCCATGTGTATCCATGTATCCATGTTGCGGATGGTATTCTTGGGTGTGGTACTTTACTATAGTTGGGAATATTTCATAGCAGACATCGCGGACACGCATTCGCATTGCAAATATTTTTTATTTTACTCTGTTTTTCTCTCTTTCTTTCCATTTATTTATTTTTATTTTTTATTTATTTTTTGTTTCTCTCTTTCCATCGAAACGCTTATTTCTTGTATTTACACACACACACTTGTAATATCATTAATAATAAAATTCAAATACAAATTATTAATTGGAAAATATAATTAAAAATATATATTTTGTATAAATATAATTCTATGATTCGTACACGATATTATTCTCGTGATTTAAAATAAAGTAAATCTAACGAATATCATAGAGTATGTAATGAGTTCCTTCGAGATAAGATGCTCATTCATTCAAAGTATTCTCTATGGTTCTATCCACGTGGGCGCCAACGAGCAGCGTACTCCTCGCGGATGAATCACATAGTAAATTATTTATAAGGCCAAGCAGAGAGAGAGAGAGAGAGAGAGAGAGAGAGAGAGAGAGAGAGAGAGAGAGAGAGAGAGAGAGAGAGAGAGAGGGAGAGAGAGAGAGAGAGAGAGAGAAGAGGGAGAAAGAGAGAGAGAGAGAGAGAGAGAGAAGGAGAGAGAGAGAGAGAGAGAGAGAGAGAGAGAGAGAGAGAAAGAAAGAGCGAGAACTCGACTGTGACTGTGTCTGCAAACGAATTTCGAGAATAGAGGAAGCCGGAACGACGAAAGTTAAGTATCTGATGAAAGAACTTAACAGGAAGAGCAAACTTATTCGTTGATGTTTCTAAAATGTTGGTACATCTGCATAGGATTAAGATGATTGTATGATATTGAATAAAATTAAATTATTTATACAAATTATTTTCATTACAAAAAATTGCTGCCAATTATATTTTTCGTTAAATAGAATTATATATATTAGGTTGTTCGGAAAGTCATTTCATTTTTTTCCATAATTTCTTTTTATTGTATTTTTTTTACAACCAATCTCACACCTAAGGCGCATAAATCATGATATATTTTGACAGTTGATATAGCAAGGCTTGGTTGTGAAAAAGTTCGATTGTTTCTACGCAGTAGTTTTTGGTTGGTACCCTTTTCAAATATGGAAAGATAAAAACAGCATTTTCGGCATATTTTTCTTTTTTTACTATATTTTATACTATCGGAAAGGTAAAAATGCTGTTTAAGCAAGAAAAAAATTATTCGATATGTATGGAGAAGATGTATTGACAGAACGCCAGTGCCAAAACTGGTTTGCAACATTTCGATCTGGCAATTTTGATGTTGAAGATACACCACGTTCTAGAAGGCCAGTTGAAGCTGATGAAGACACAATAAAGGCATTAATTGATGAAAACCGGCGAATAACAACTCGTAAGATCGCTGAGAGATTAAATTTATAGAATTCGACCGTTCATGATCATTTGAAACGCCTAAGTTTAATCTCAAAGCTCGACAGCTTCCGTTTTTTTTTCAAATTATTTAATGAATAACCTAATATATATATAAATATTTATTATGTTTGTATGTTTCTAGACCGTTGATGCACCTGTAGGATTAAGATGATCGTATAAAATTGAATAAAATCCAATAATTTACATAAATTGTTATCGTAAAAAAATTAAAAAATGGCTCGACAATACTTTCTTCGAGTGTGTGTATGTGTGTGTAGGCGTAAAAGGAATATTCATTCTATTTACATTTTTTTAAAACGTTGATATACCTGCACATGATTAAGATGATTTTATAAGACTGAATAAAATCAAATAATGTAGATTAATTATTATCGCAAAAAAATATCTGACTTTGAATTTTTATTGGATAGTGCGCACGCACACACACACACACGCAATAGACATATCAAAAGAGAGGGGAGAGAGAGAGAGAGAGAGAGAGAGAGAGAGAGAGAGAGAGAGAGAGAGAATGTTCATTATATTTTTGTAATAAAATTTTCATTTCTTTTTATGAATTTACGAATATAGTCGACCAGGTTCTTTATCAAGAATGTTAGGTTATCGCATCGTCCGAGTTTCAGTCTACGCATTTGTCTGACATAGTTTTCGAAAGTTGCTTGACGTAACGGAGGGACAGAGACAGAGAAAGAGATAGTCAGAAAAGGATAAATAGAAATATATATATATATATATATATATATATAGAGAGAGAGAGAGAGAGAGAGAGAGAGAGAGAGAGAGAGAGAGAAAGAGAAAGAGAGAACAAGGTGCATTTATGTGCGAATTGAACGGAACGTAATCTAAACGTGATCTCGAAATAGTCCCTGCTGTTTCCGGCTGTTAGTCTTATCCCTTCAAGAATTATTGTCTCGAGGTTCAACTCGATATCTTTGTGACAGTTGAACGTTTTCAACCAACCAGTTTGAACGTTTCCAACAGGGATTTAACGATGGCATCGTTCTATGTTGTTTATACAACGTGTCGTCGACGTTGTATAAACAAATAATAATTATGAAATGAAAACTTTGAAATGAAAATATCTTTGCAATCTTTAATTATCTTTTAGCCGAAACTCCTATCATAGAGTTAAATACATTTAAATAATTATGGAAATATATGTATTTTCTTTTAAATGAATTTGATTACTTCATCGATTGGCCGATAAGTAATTTCGTAATTTTTTTTTTTCTAGTTATTCAGAGTGGTATATTGTAAAGAGTTATTAAGAGTTATAATAATAATTGTAAGAGTTGTTAAAAAGTTATATTGTAAAGAGTTTTTTTTTATATGTAAATACACACACTGTGGTATATTCTTTTTTTATTGAAAATTTTAACGTTACTTACGTGGTATAATAAATTCCTACACTGTACTATTATACTGATTTTTATATCGGCATTCGTTGATTTAGATGTTACTTGGTTTTTTTTAGATGCAACATATTTAGAACCCTTACGTTGTATATAATTACTTTCTTTTTCGATTATTACATATATAATGTAAATATTTCATAACTTATTATTAACACATTGCTTGATTACTTTTGTTATACTAGTATTATTTATTTTTTTTCTTTTTTTTTTTTTTTTACTTTATTTAGATATAAAATATTATTAATTTCATCAAGTAATTTTATTGGTTAATCCAATACTGTTATTATTATTCATTTACCTTAATGTTGTTATTGCTATTGTTTCACTTAGATATAAAATATTGAAATATTTCTAAACTATAAAAAAAATCCAATATCATGTAAATCTTATATATATATTTTATAATTATGTGCGTGTGTGTGTGCTTATCTCGGAGTACAACACAGATATTTCTACGCTTTTCTTTTCTTCTATAATAAGTATTTATCAGCCCTTGAAAAAAAGCTACGAGCTTTTCAACGAATCGATGAAATCTATAGCAAGTTATGCCTGTTTTGAAATTGAACGTGGGTAAGAGAATAAGGAGGATGGTGAGAGAGAGAGAGAGAGAGAGAGAGAGAGAGAGAGAGAGAGAGAGAGAGAGAGAGAGAGAGAGAGGGAGAGAGGGTGGGAAAGAGAGAGGGAGAGAGAGAGGAGAGAGAGAGGGAGAGAGAGAGTACTCCCTGGTTTCCTGGGTAACTTCTTAGCAGATCGATACACAACTTTCTGAGCGGTCAGGATCCCAAATTGTAGTGGATAAAGCAAAAAGGGAGACTCTATTTTTCTCTTTTTCAATCTCTTTCTCTTTTCTTTTTTCTCTCTCATTCTCTTTCTTTCTCTTTCTCCCTCCCTCTCTCGCTTTCTCTCTCTCTCTCTCTCTCTCTCTCTCTCTCTCTCTCTCTCTTTCTCTTGTATGCTAGTCCTTCTAAGTTCTAACGAAGTGTAACACGTTTCCTCGAGCGCACGCGCGCATCTATATATCTCTAAGAGTAGGACGAGTAGTTTAACTCGTGCTAACTCGCGTGCACCACGCACACGAGGATCGTTCTTCCACACACACACACACACGGTTGAGCGCTTTATATTGGGCGTGTGTCATCGCCCCGTTGATTCTACTACACGTTCCGAATACATGAGGGTGCTTTTAGAAAGAGAGAGAGAGAAAGAGAGAGTGAGAGAGGGGGGGGAGAATAAAAGGGCAACATTTAACTGATAATACCTTCTATTATCTTTTTGTTATAGTAGCTTTTCTATTTTACATTTTTTTTGCCTAAATTTTTTACAAATTCATATAAAAATTGTATAGGTATAGATAGGTATATATATATATATACGAGAATTGTATAAAGAAAATTAGATACGTGTTTTTATATTTTTATAAATATCGATCTAATATCTATATCAACGTAATAAATAAATGTGTTTTATTATTATTTTGTTGTGGTGATTACTATGTAATCGACTGAATGATTATTAACCTATTACAAATTCGGATATTTTCTAAATTATATATATATAAATATATACCGTTCATTTTGAAAATGGTGCGTCTATTTTTTGTTGTTTCGAGAAAAATTAACGGTTAGCATATCAATCGCTGCGCAATTTCTTTTATTGACCAATTTTTGAATTGAAAAAGAATTGGCATTTTTTAAGATATTGAATATTAACTAGTTATAAATAAAAAGTTTACACAAAATTAATCACAAATTATATGCTCATTTTTTTTTTTAATTGACAAACATAAAATGGATTAATAGTATTAAGTTATATTCATAATTATATTAATAATTAATACATTATTATATATATAATTAAATATGAAATATTTAGGCAATTATTTAATTATTGGATTGGTAGATAACTAATATTGGAATTTGTGGTAATTTATATCTAAATAAATAGTATTAATGTAACAACAGTGATAAGATATTGGATTATAGAATAAGTAAATGAAATTTGTAATATTTGATATTTTTACGGCATTATTATAAATATATAAATATAAATATATTTTATCTTTGTTGTCATTATATCTTTGTATCAAAATATACTGATTCAGATTGTTTAGAATCAAATAGTTAAAAATATTACTTACTTTTAACTATATTTATATATATACATATATGTGTGTGTGTGTGTATTATTCGAAAAATAATAAATTATTCTTATTTCTTTTTTTTGCTGATAAAGCAAATATTCAATTAATATTTACATACGTAATAACGTAACACGTAAAATATTATATTTCGTTGTACGTAATATTTTCATAAATTTGATTGGCGAAGAAAATTTTCTTAGAAAAGAAAAAAAAGATTGAATATTTTACTTTTTATTTTTATTTGAAATAATTTTCTTATTTTCAAATTTCTTTCTGATGTGAATATAAGATATGATTTTTACTCGAATTATTTTTGAAAGAAACGATTTTAGTAAGTTAACTACAATCGTTTCTACGAAAGTTAATACTTGAGACTTTGTCGGTGTTCGTTAGCGTTGTTAAAACAACGGAAGAAGTTGAAATCACTTTTAAACATTCCTGGTATCGTGAGTTCTTCTCGACGGTAGACAACTTGGGAAGCTCCTTGTCTCTCTTAACGCATCTTGGTTCGTTCGTTCGTTTCTATTCATATCCTTAAGAAATTCTCTGTGCTTTTCTTCGCGCTTCTAGGCCACGTGAATTCCAACGTGAAAACAAAAAAAAACAAAAATTATTATTACTCGATTTCTGTTCCATTTAAATCAGTAACACGTAGAAGAAAGTAGAAGAAAGAAAAAAAATACCGACATAATACCGACATACTACCGATTATTATTCGGTTGTATCTTTATATACGGTTATAGAAACCGAAATAAGATAATACCGGTATATTAGACAATATCGGTATTAGGACGTATTGGTATTTTTCTGATAATTTTTTCTCGAGGTTTATTATTATTATATGAATTTTTGCAAAATATTTCTAAGGAAAGATTTAAAAACCATGATAATTTTCTTTTCGATATTACGTTAGCAAAAAGTTCTATTGAAACCGCTTCGATTCGATGTAATATTGAAATCGTAATACTGTTAATACCGACAATATCTTTAACCTGTTGTCTTACGATATATTTTCAAAGGAAGATGCGTATGCAGACAATTTAATTTAACGCAAACTCTGTGCGCGTAGTTATCACATAATAAAACTAAAAGTATTTCAATTTTTATTGAATATCTTTATGTAAGTATTGACACTGTTTCATTTGTGATAGAACAGATTGTTAAAGTAATAATAATAACAAAATAAAAATTGAAAAATATCCAAGTAACTATGAAATTAAAAAAAAAAAAAATAAATCGATTTAATGGAAGTTATTACGAACAAAATTGACGAAATATTTAAATTCCTTTTTAATATTGCTTATTTTTTTCAGAATAATTGCCTACTATATATTATATATATAATATTTTTTATATAGATAATTGTTATTATTTTATTAAGATATATTTCTATAAAATATAATATTATAAACTTTTATAGAAATATTAATACTTATATTAATTTCCTCACTCTCTCTTTCTCTCTCTCAGTATCTTTTAAAAAGTATACGATAAGGAGAAATTACGAAGATTTTTGTTCTATATAGTTTTTTTTTGAGGTGATAAAAAGTTAACAGACAGGATGTAGACACAAAAAAGAATGATAAAAGAAGAGAAGAGAAGAGAAGAGAAGAGAAGAGAAGAGAAGAGAAGAGAAGAGAAGAGGAAGAGGATATAAGAAGATATCCGATGAAAACTGAAGGTGGTTTTGCTGACGCGTATCCCAAGACGCGAAACCACCACTTGACGTCCATTTACCGCAATTAACCCAAGAGGAACAGACGAACTTGAACTCGTGCTTAATCTGACGCGTCCAAAATGTAGCATCAGAGAAGCATTTCCTTTTTCGATTCGATATTCTCAATTTTTCTTTCTTACCTTCTTTCTAACCGGTTTCTATAATATTAAATCACCCAATATACATTTATAAATAAATTTATCAAGTTTCTTTTCGTTTTTTAAATATCCGTTAATAAAACAAAGGGATATATAAATGCTATGTAACTATTCTACGTATATACATTTTTTATTACACATTAAATTAAGTAATTAAAGAATATTATTTAAATAAGTATGAGAGGATATGATAATTCTTATTTTCTTTTTTTTCAAATAAGTAGATTGTTAAATTTGGCGATGATCAACGCGTCAGCATTATTTAGATAGCACGCATGTTTATCCGATCTCATACAGATTGTCTTTTCTGTTAATCTTTTCCGGCTTGCATTCGGCTGTTAGGTTTCGTTAGCATAGCAACGTTTTTCTGTATTCTCAAATATTTCGTTTATTAATTTTTACATTAAAGCTTAATTTACCTTAAAATAAGTGTTTTCACTCGATCCACACAACAAATAAAATTTAACATAGATATTGAAAAATATTATTTTTCACATAAGTGTGTCAAAGTATTGTTAAGATAAATAATAAATAAATTTTATTTGAAATAAATATGAAAAAATGTTATTTAAAGAAGTATTAGAGATATTATTTAAATAATCATAATAATTGGTATTATTCAAATAAATATTGAAAAGTATCATATAAATGATTTTATATGAAGTATTACTTCAATATATAAATTTACGTAACATATTTACACAATTCGCGCGCGCGTGTGTGTGCGTGTAATATATATATATATATATATATATATTAAATATATAACCTATATACTATACAATAAAAAATATATATCTACCAAAAAATACAGTTGAAAGAAACGATGAGATCTCGAATATACCCGACAGAAAATTCAGGAGTACTTTAGTTGATTAAACGACTCTTACTAAAGCCTGAACCTTTAGGGATGTAGTAACGCATGATCGGAAGAGTACGTAAATGTTTTTCGTCCAACCCCTCTTTTTCTAGATCTGTCTTCGTTCATGAGTGAAATCCCAGAGTTCTTTGAAGAACGTGCAAAGTTAGCGTGTGGGTAAATGAGAAAAGGGAGGAATAGAAAAAAGAGAAGTAGATTGAGAGAGAGGGGGTGAGAGGAGAGAGAGAGAGAGAGGGAGCGAGAGAGAGAGGGAGAGAGAGAGGGAGAGAGAGAGAGAGAGAGAGAGAGAGAGAGAGAGAGAGAGAGAGAGAGAGAGAGAGATGGTTGGGAGTCAAACGTTAGATAGGAATCACCTTCGCTCGAATAAATCGATTTTACGCTTGCATTGATCGGTGCTAACGCTCGAGTGCGAATTAATCCGATAAATGCGGTCGAAACGTATCCTGCGGAAATCCCGCATACGTTGGAATTGTACGTTGGCGATCGTACGATATCTGATTGGTGAAGCCATCGTGGATTTAATCTTACCGAATGGATTTCCCTCAATATGGTTATGTTTCTACATAACTGCTAATGTTTGCCAGGTGCGAAAAGTCCAAGATTTACGATAATAATAACGTTCGATATAATTGTACTTAATGAATGTGTACGATTTTTCCAACTTTTAGGATGAACGGATCGATCGATATATATGTATTTTCGCTTTAAACTCGACTTCAGAGTTTTGGGAGTTTTTAGTACTTTTTTCTTGTTTTCTTATTTTGTTTTTCTCTTTTGTTTTCTTTTTTTTTCTATTGGTTAACTTTCATTCTTAATGATGGCTGAACTGTGATGAGAGTAAATATATAATAAGACGATAAGATGATTATAGGCGTTCGTAGATTTTAATCAGTTTAATCGTGAGAATAAATAAATCATTTTAATGAAATATAATTTTTAAGATCGATGTAAATGAAATAATATAATATATTGTATATAACGTATACATATAACAACGTGTGTGTGTGTATTCGAAAAAATTAAGATTCATTTAAAGTAGGATAATCGCAGAGAAATTGAATTGTGTGTGTGTGAGTGTGAGTGTGTGTGTGTGCGCGCGCGCGCGTGTGTGTAAAATATGTGTAATAAACATATATGTATAAAGTATACAACTTTACTTCCGTCGTTTTTTTTTTCAAATTCGAGGCTTCGTAAAAAACTGGTTATACATTTATGATTCAAAGTATTGTCCATCGCTGGCCACTACTTTTTCTCATCTTACGGGCAGTACGAAGAACTGTTTTTAATATTCAATATGATACTTATATTTGTGAATGTCTGCGATATCTTAATATATTAATATAATTATATAGCTACATATATGCATATATATATATATATATCTCATATTTTCTCGGTATGTGTGAGAATGTAATATTTGAAAAATAAAAAAGTATTTAATTTTTTTTTCTTTTCGGATAAGATATTACGGACACTTGAAACGTTTTAAAAATAATTCTTTATATATACATATGACATGAATAATATGATGCCTACAATGAAATAATTTCGTTTTTAATATTCGTTTGAGAATATCGTATTAATATTAAAAACAATAACAGTGTTCATTGTGATCGGCCCGTTGGTGTAAAATACAACGAAAAGAGAAATTTAAAGAAAACTGAACGTACTATAAGATGTAACTGGATACTGCGATAACGAGTCGGACGTTAATTGTAAGTCACGTTCGTCTGACGAACGTGCTTCAAAAGAACTCGGCAAGACAATATTTTTTTTCTTTCGTCGTCGTCGTCGTCGTCGTCATTCACTTTATTTAGTGAAACAGACACCGTGTGGGTACAAATTAAACACCAAAGTAATTATATACATATTCAGCCAGTTATAATTACAATGTAATTGTCTTTAAGCACAAAAGAAAAAAAAAATATATATATATATATACATATATATATTTGTATAATTAGGTTGGGGAAAAAGAAATCCATTACTTTTACGTGAACGTGAACGAAAAAATAATGGATTTCTTTTTCCCTAACCTAATATATACTTAAATTTAAAATTATTTAATCAATTAATCATCTTGAACAATAACATCAAATAAAAAAATTTTCACCAAATTTAATCCAAATTAAATCTAAATTTATAAAACTTTATTACATGAAGCTAAATTTTTTTGTTTAACTATATCAATTTTTTATTTTAAACAAAACTAATTTTTTTTTCATACAAAAACAAAATTAACTAAATTTATAAAATATAATAAAAATTAATAATTTATTAATAATTATTGTTTAATAAAAACTAATAAAGATAAAATTAAGTATAAAAAAAATTACTAACAAAATTATTATAATAATAAAATAATCATACAAAATTTACTAAAAATGATCGTAAAATAAAAAAGAATTAGTATAAAAAATAAATATAATATTATAATTAACAAATATAAATACAAAAATAAAATTTTACAAATGAAATAGTAATAATATAATAAATCAATAAATTTTATATAACAAAATTAAAATATATACAAATATTTCTAAAAAAAAAAGTTTTTATTATTTATAAAATCCCTTTTACTTAGCCTTAAATAATATAATAAAATTTATTAAAAATCTGTTTTATTATTAATTAAATATTGAATTAATTATTTTTTATAAATTAAATTTCTCAATATAATTTATAAATTTTTATAGATAGATGTTTTATTCTTTCCTTCAGGATTTGAAGACGCTTTTCCAGAAGAGCGTACCCAAATCCCTTACATACTTCCTACAAACCATACAAAAGCCTCTTCATCCTCAACACCTGTGTCTACTTTTACACCTATCTTACATTTATAAATTTTTATAAATTATCAAATTATATTCTAAATATAAATTACATATTTATTTTCACTTTACATTTTATTCAATATTTTATTTAATATTTATACATTTTATTCAATATATATATATATATATATATATATATATATATATATATATTTAGATATATAGACTTTACTAAACTATCTGACCACTATAACTGATTGTATAGTTTATGTGACAGTTATTATTGTCATTTTTCTGTTTGACCTTTTTCAAAGAAACTTATAAATCCCCTTATTACGTATTGTCGTCCCCTTTTAACATACTATACAAAAACATCGATTTCGTTATTACAGTAGTTGGTGTGTATATTCTCTCTCTTTACGAATATGTTAGAAAACAGAAACGAGACAAGTAATATCCGTCGTTCATGTCTGATCTTATTCTCTTTCTTTGTCGTTTTACAGCTTAAAGCCTTTCTTTATAGGTGTGTTGTGTCTGTACATAACGTATCTGTGAGTCATAGTACATAAGACGTCGGTTCTCGTATATGCTCTAATTATGAAGTTTAATTGACTAACGAGCTCGAACTGGGATCGGCAAAGCAGTGTAGAAACGGGTCTCTGATTGGACCATTCACTAAATACACTTGCGTTCAATGACGTTGCAATTAATTCGAATCCCAGTTTAAGTGCCATGTTAGACATCTATTGGCCAACGTAACGAAAAACGCTGACAATCTTGGTATATCTTTGGAATGTATTTTCAAGAATAATCTTGTAAAAAATGTAATTTTTAACGTTACTTCTACTATCAGGATCTGATCGATTCCTTCAAAGTTATCGAACGGACGATTAGACTGATGACGAATGACGGTACAGTAAAAATGACGATACTAATGTATTTTTGATCGAATTACATTTTTCGATTTATGTATACTATACATATATATTATATATACTATATATATATATATATTTTATATATATATATATATATATATATATAGACATACATATATATATATACATATTATTATATTAAATGTGTTTATATATATATATATATATATTTTGTGTGTGTGTGTGTGTGTGTGTGTGTGTGTGTGTGTGTGTGTGTGTGTGTGTGTGTGTGTGTGTGTGTGTGTGTGTGTGTGTGTGTGTGTGTATATATATAAAATATTTATGAAAAGGAAGATACGTCATAATTGAGAACAGTTCTCGGGTCGTCTATTTTTAATTTCAATAATTGGAATTGGTCCATTTTTTTTTTCATTTTATATTTACATTTTTTTGCAAACTGATTGAATAATGTCAACAATTTTAAATATATAATTATTAGTATTATTTTAGTATTATTTGCTCTCTCAGAACATTTAATCAATTCCTTCGACTTATCAAATGGACGATTGAACGAATGAAAAATGATAATACGTAAAAGTTACGACGTTCTTTTTAATTCAATCACATTATTGGATTTAGATTTAACTTTTGTGAAAGGAACGACGTATTATAATTAAGAGCAGTTTTTAAATTTGTCGGAAATTCAACCATTTCTTTCACTCATTGAGTAACTGTCTCTCTAAATTTTCGAGACTTTTCAAATATGATTTGTAGTATTATTTGCTCTCTCAGAACATGTAGTCGATTCTTCGACTTATCAAATAGACAATTGGGCGAATAAAAAATGATAATACGTAAAAGTAACGACGTTTTTTTTAATTCAATCAAATTATTGGATATAGAATTAACTTTTGTGAAAGGAACGACGTATCATAATTAAGAGCAGTTTTTAACATTGTAAAAAATTCATCCATTTTTTTCCCCTCACTGAGTAATTTTCTCTGTAAATTTTCTAAAATTTTTTAATATGATTTGTAGTATTAGTTGTTTTCTCAGGACGTACCCATTATTTCAAGTTATTAAATGGGCTATTATACAAATGATAAAAGATAGCGATAATTTATATGTAATTTTTATAAAAATATATTTGAGAGCAGTTGTCAGGATCGTTACAAATCGGTCCTTTTTTCACTCTCCAGTTACCTTTCTCTGTAAATCTTCAAAAATCTTGAAGTATGATTTTTTGCATTATTTACTCTATGAGAACTTGGTCAATCCTTCAAGTTATCAAACAGACAATTAGAAAAAATAATAAATGATACTACCTTAAAAATCACAAATGACATTCTTTTTAATTTAATCAAATTATTGAATTTAATTTGAAATTTTACGAAAGGAGAGTAACATCATAATTATGAAGAAAAGTTTTCAGAGTCGTCACAAATTGGTCCATTTTTCACTCCTTAGTTACCTTTCTCTATAAATCTTCAAAAATTTTTAAGTATGTTTTCTTGCATTACTTACTGTTTAAGAAGCTAGCCTATTCTTCAAGTTATCATACAGACAGTTAGAAAAAATGATAAATGATACTACCTTAAAAGTCACAAATGAGAATCTTTTTAATACAATCAAATAATTGAACTTGGATTTATTTTATATAAAAAAAAAGACGTATCATAAAAGAGATCACTTTGCAAATTCGTTGCGAATTGATCCATTTTAGTAAATTTTAAAAAATATTTAAGTATAATTTTAGACATTACTTACTCTCTGACAATCTATCCATTTCTTCAAGTTATCAAACAGACAATTAGTACAAATGATAAATGATACTACCTTAAAAATCACAAATGACAATCTTTTTAATTCCATCAAATTATTGAATTTAATTTGAATTTTTACGAAAGGAAAGTAACATCATAATTATGAAGAAAAGTTCTCAGGGTCATCACGAATTGGTCCATTTTTTTTACTCATAACTTATCTTTCTTTCTCCTCTCTCTCTCTCTCTCTCTCTCTCTCTCTCTCTCTCTTTAAACTTTAGAATCGAGGGCCACCGTGAAACCGGGAGTTTAATCGCAATCGAGCAACGACCTTTTCGGCCGTTATGTTCCGTTGCTGCGAATAGAGAAAGAGATGGTGGGGATGGTGGTGGGGATAGGTGGGAGGAGGGGTATGCTGATGCCGATACCGATGATGGTGGTTTGGTGGTGTTGGTGGTGTTGGTTTGATGGTAGTGGTTATGTCTCGTTTGGTGCACATGTGAAACGGGAACGTGGCATGGGAAGACGAAAGGCAGATCCGCCTTTGCACATGCGTCTGTCTCTCCGTCAGTTAGACCGAATCAACACGGTGGCCTAATTGACCGGCGCTAATGTTCACAATCCTAAAGCTTTCGCCGTGCGTTTCGTTTTTAATCCGAGTCATCGTAGAATTGATTAAATTATTGTTGATCCGTGAAATGATAAAACAATTTGATTATCGAATTTTTTTTGGAGGGGGTGGGTTCTTTCTTTTTTCTTCTGTTTTATCTCTCCTGTGTTTTTTCCTCTCTCTCAGAATCCTCAGCTGCCCCCCCATCCGCCTGCTCCCAACACACGTTATTCTTCGGCAAAAAATTTCGGAAAACCAAATTATTTACGTATTTACATTAGCTCGAAAGAATAGCTTTATTCTAAATGAAATTTTATTTTTTTTCTCTCTCTGACCCCCTCCCACCTCCCACCATCCCCACCACGCTCTCCTTCACCAGGAAATTTCGGAAAAAGAAATTATTTACGTATGTAAGTTGGCTCGAAAGAATAGCTCGATTCTCATTGAAATTTTATTTTTTCCCTCGAGTAAAAGTAAAATTTTTTACTTTTATGCCGATCGATGGATTGATGTGTGTTTTTGTGTGTGTGTGTGTGTGTGTGTGTGTGTTTGTATAGGGAAGGGTTAAAAAAAAGAAAAAGAAAAAAAGGAGAAGAAAATAAAAAAAAAATCAATTTTGTTTACTTTCTTCGAGAAGAAACCATTGTTTCCTTTCTGTGACTTCCGTTCCTCCAAGAAATGTCCATTAGAATTATTCTGGTATAGTCATCGTACATAATCTAACATATACATATATACATGCATAGATTGAAATTTCCTAGCACGTTCTTTCTATAGTCTGACGTCATTCGAAGTAAGGTAGTCCTAAGAGAACCGGAAGTCCTGTGGTTACTATCATTATCGTTGTTTTATTTATTTTTCTCCCTTTTTCTTTTTTTTCTTTTTAAATTTTCTTCCCCTTCCGTCATATTTTCCTTATCAGCTTCTTTATATGAAACTTATGCACTTATGGAAAATTTTTTCAAGAGGACGAATATTTTCTTTTCAAGAGTTTTAAAAGTTAATGGATTAAACAAACGCAGATAAATAGGTAAAATATTCACAAAGTGAAAGTGGTTATTAATATTTGACGTTTTCTCGATCATGTTTGTATAAAGTACACGAAATAGTTTTTCTTCGTTTTTTCTTCTTCAATTTTGTTCCTTTCTTTTTTTCGATGGGTGAGAGAGAGAGAGAGAGAGAGAGAGAGAGAGAGAGAGAGAGAGAGAGAGAGAGAGAGAGAGAGAGAGAGAGAGAGAGAGAGAGAAAGAAAGATCCACACGTGCCGTAAATTTGATTGAAGTTTCAACGATAATAAGTTTCATAAAAAAATTATACATTATCTATTGTGGATTCTATTTCGAATAAAAAAAAAAGGAGATACGTTATCTATTTCTACTTTTTTTTGTTCTATTAAACATGAGGTTTATAGCTGAGAGAAAAATGCAATTTCAGAGTTCTCCTTTAAAAGTTCTGAACAATTTTTAATATATTTAGTGTGTAACCGTTAACGGGACTCAAAGTTAATCCAATTGCAAATACATGCAAAACGTTCTTTCCAAAATGGCTGTCTAATTTTTGTATATATAAAATTGTAGGACCAAAATGTGAACGAAAATAATAAATATATATTATAGATGTAATCGACTTTTGTAAACTATAATATTTATTTCCAATTAAAAATGTTCCAAAAGTGTGTTTAAAAAACACAATTTTACGAGTTATAACTTTTTTCAAAACTTAAATATCTTTTAAGAAAATGTTTTTACGCTAAAACGTGAAGAAAATTTTTCTTTTTCTTTTCTTTCTTTCTTTAAATTGCAAAAAATCATATTCAAGACGGTTTAAAACGTTATTTTTAAATTTTGTTTGTTTATAGAAATGTTTATATATTTATATAATAAATAATAATTGATTATATAAAAGGATATTGTTCATTCATAAAAATGCAATTGCATTCGGTTGTTATTATCTCTTTTTTTAAAGCGATAAAAATACATAATTTCTAAGATCGTGATGTATTTTTTTTCTTTTATTAATTTATTTCCTACTTTTTAAAAAAAAATTTTTTTCTACCTAAAATTTTCTTGAGACAAACATTTTAATATTTTTTTTATAAACTAAACATTTGTCGACAAATATTTAAAAAGGAAATATTTTTTGTTTTTTAATTATGAAATTATTTGGGTGAATAGACAATATTTCATACATAAAAAATGCAATTATCTTTGGTTATTATTATTTTTTAATTTAAAGCGATAAAAAAATGTATTTTCACAGGTCGTGACATAATTTTTTTGGTTTTAATTCATTATCTTTACTTTTAAAAATGACGATATATACCGAAATATCTCTTGATGCAAATATTTGTTAACTTTAATCCAATCTATTATTTACTTTTTTCTTTCTTTAAACAAAAACTTTTATGTGTTTAAGCAATTACTTTCGCGAACCATTATTTGCAGAATATCTTTCCTTTTCTATTCTTTTTTTTCTTTTGATTTTTATTTAACGAAAAATTACATTGAATTAAAATTAATCGATCGTAAATGTTTTTTTTTTATTAGTACAAATCAATTTATTACTACGTGCATGGAAAAACGAAGATAAATTGATCTCCCGTTTTATTATTTTTGTTTAACTTTTTTTTCTTTGGATAACTTTAACCTTTATAACGTGCTCAAAAGCATGTTGTAAGTACTTTGCATTGGCATAGAAAGGAAATACAAAGGTTATTTAAATTTAATGGAAACCGTGGAAACTGTGACTGCATTATGTGGGATATTTACCGAGGGTACACATACGCGATGAGAACATAATGTATTCGAATATTCGGATGACGAAGAGCAGAGGACGGAGGGTGGAGGGCGGAGGGCGGAGGGCAAGAACATCCGGTGCGTTTGCAGACCAAATAGTCTTATGCTAAGAGGACAACATGTTGGAGCAAAGATATGCTAAGAATCAAAAATTGCATATGCTAAGGAATTCCATATGTTCCATTTAATTTCATTTAATCTAACTCAAAATAAACAAATTAATTCGATCATATATTAATATTCTGTTTTGTTCAGATTTAGTAAATTTTTTAATACAAATTTTATATATTTTTCTTTTATTAAATATCATTGGATAATTATATATCATTAAATAATAATTCGATATGAAAAAAATTCGAGTATTTAATACGCAATAAGTTGTATCGAAAAAAAATTTGTTCTTTTCTTTTTGTACTTGTTCTTTTTTGTTTTAAATTAATCTTTATTAAATTAAAAATCTTATTATTATTATTAAATATTTAATGTTATTATTGTTGAATGTTTATTTTAAACGTATTTTTCGTTCTTTCAATTTTAATGCCAATTTTTATTAATTTGTCGTTATAACATATTCGATATATTTTGAGAAAGCTTTATAAATAATATACTATTAGATAATAATTTAATATAAAAAAATTCCAGTATTTAGTATGCAATAAGTTATATTGAAATTTTTTTTATTAATCCTTATTAAATATTTAATGTTATTATTATTTTACGTTGTTACATTTATCGAATGTTGATATAAAAATCTTTTATTCTTCTGATTAATTTAATACTAATATTTATTTATACATCGTTTGTAACACGTACAACGTACTTTAGATGAGATCTAAATCATTTGTATTTTCTTTTTTTTTTCAGGACGACCGCGACACGTTACTACAATCTATTATTCGCATTAAAATATTCTTTCTATTGAATTCTTACTTACTTATTATTCCCCATCTTCTTTTTCTTCTTAGCGAATTTCAATTTCTAACTTGATCTTTAATTCATGGATTTAATCGAAATGGCTTGGGGAGTAACCGATATCGTCAGTTACAATGGTTAATGACAATCGAGATTGGTAACTATTATAAGAATCAATAGAATAACTGAAGAGGAGAGAAAAATATAGTATTTCTTATTTAGTAGTAACAGAAAAGGCACGAATGCAAGGAAATATAAAAAATATGTGTGGGATAATAAATAAGGTAATATGAAATTTCATGGACATACTGGAAATGTTTTTTTTTTGTGTAAAAGATTATTTCTTTTTACGGTTGTTGGTTTCAATAATTTATTGTGTTGTCATGTACCAAATATTCCCAAGTATAAATAGTACACACACACACACACAAAATAAATAGATGTATAATAAGTAAAAAGTATTTACATTCAATTAATTTTAATTCAATGAAATTTTTGAAATAAAAATAAAAAGAAAGACGGAAATACATTCCAGAAATAACGGTTCGCGAAATTAATTGCTTAAATACATATAAAAGTTTTTATTTAAAAAAAGAAAAAGTAAATGATAGAATGGATTAAAGTAAAAAATATTCGTCTAAAGAGGACTTTCGGTATTTATCGTCATTTTTAAAAAAGATAATAAATTAAAAACAAAAAAAAATATATGACTGCGAAAATATTTTTTTTATCGCTTTAAATTAAAAAATAATAATAACCAAAGATAATCGCATTTTTTATGAATGAAATATTGCCTATTTACACAAATAATTTCAAAATACGAAAACAATTTTTTAATTGTTTTGTTTATGACTTTTTATTATTTAAAAAACAAAAAATACTTCCCTTCTAAATATTTTAATATGGAAAAATTGTGCTCAAAAATATTTTTTTAACGAGATAGTAGTTCGCAAAGTTTTAGTTTTAAAATACTTTTCAGGTCGAAAAATATTTTAGTTTTAAAGAAAAATATTAAAATGTTTGTCCTAAGAAAATTTTAGTTTT
Organism: Dolichovespula media; assembly: GCA_911387685.1. Lineage (NCBI taxonomy): Eukaryota > Metazoa > Arthropoda > Insecta > Hymenoptera > Vespidae > Dolichovespula > Dolichovespula media. The sequence goes on from OU426867.1 coordinate 5,168,784, forward strand.
AAAAAAGTATTAATTTGCAACAATTTTAGTTTATTTTTCTTTTCTTTTTTTCTCTTTACAGTAGGCACATATTTTATTATAAAAATCTATAATGACTTTATATCTAAATGGTATGACAGCTCTGAAGAGAAAAAAAATAAAAATAAAAATGTAAAAAAACTGAAAACTACGACATAATTCTTTTCATACATCTTAAACCTAATCAAAAAAAAAAAACGGAACAAATATTAAATATTTTTACTTTTGAGAAAAATCACTATTTCTATGTCTAATCCACAAAGTGTCATAATTTTCGTTAATTATTGGGGATTCGAGATCATAAAAAAAATTCTCGAAGATAAATACCTAGATATGTACGACGAAATGTCTGGTACTTCAGACGTGTGTTTAAACTCAATTAAAATAATTATCCTTAATTACAATTCGTCCTTCATTTCGTGACTCCATGGTCAATGACTCCTCCTTTCCGGTGTACGAATGTATACATATAGCAAGTTTTTCACTGTGATCTTCTATTTTTCTTTCTTTCTTTTTTTTTCTTTCTTTCATCGCCACCATTGACGTCAATCTTATTGCCATAAAAACGTCACATGCACGAGCATCGTACTGTATATATATTTAGTTCGTCTGGTTCATACGAGTACACTTGTATTATAAACGACTCATACTAAAGAGCCAATCAAAGCTATAACGGCGACCTAGTTCATTGTTACTACTCTTAATTCTAAACTAGTCTACTGTCCTTAGAATGTTTGAATCTAAAAGATTAATAATTCGCGACATTATTTCCGATGGAATGATTATTGTTGTTTTTTTTATAGAACTATTATTATTATTATTATTATTTTGTATTTGTTTAACAAAATTTCTTTAAATTATTTGAGACACAAATTATTGTTACGCAGGTTAATTATAAATTAAGAACGAATTTAATTTGTGCTTTGTTAGAAGTAATAGAATATCAATATCTATATCAATTTCAATATCAATATATATAAATATATTAATATATATAAATATATATATATATATATATATATATATATATATATATACATATATATATATACATATATAAGAAAAGTTTCACGATATTTTCATGTGTCAAATATTTCAAAGAAGTACGAAGTAAAATACCATTCTGGTTAAACCTAGAGTTTAATGAATTTTCAGAGAAAGAACATTCTGTATTTCTAATTAATTAGATACTTTAATCAATTATATTTAAAAATCATTATTATATCTTATCATATATATAATATATACATATACATGTATATACATACATATATATATATATATATTCAATTACTCTTAACAAGCGAGATATTTTATCGATCTTCGATTAATAATCAACATGTATACATAATTACTTTATTATTATTTATTTATATTAATCGGTATTAATAATCTGATCATTATAAATATCCTACTTATTTGAAAAAACTTTTGAATTATTTGCCATAAAATCATTCCTATATACATAATTATTTCTCTCTTTATTCGTATAATACATAATGCGATTGTTATTATTATTATTATTATTATTATTATTGTTTTATTTATTTTACGAATTATTTATTTTTCTTGTTATTATATATAACACGACGATTATAATTCTTGTCGGTTTTTGGACGAATTATATGTATCAAGAAAAAAACGTATAAATATGGATAACCATGATAAATTTAGAAATAAAAATGAATTATTTGTTTTATCTGTTACAGGACCATCTCCAGAGTTCAGCAGACATATATTAATCAAACCACAAGTATACTATAGTAGAACGAAAAGGCAGTCATCGACGACCAATGAGAACGTAAGGATATATTTTAAATTAATGATGATAACGTAGTATGAATAATTAAAAAAAAAAATTGACAGTAAAAAATATTGCCAATTTCTTCTTTCAAAAAAGAAAAGAAAAAACAATTAATATATTATTCTCAAGATAATATAAAACAAACAAAAATAATATAATATAATATAATAAAAATTTAATTAATAATATAATATAATAAAATAATAATATAATATAATATAATAAAAATATTAATATAAATAATATAATAAAAAATATAATAGTAACTACAATAATCAAATACATATCATTACTTAAGTATTTAATTAAAATAAATTTATATTTGAATTAATGTTGATTATTTGTTATTAATATTAATTCTATCATCATATAAATCTTATAAGTAATAATTAATTATTAATTAATATTAAAATATTTACGTTATTAACTTAATATTATCTTTAATAAATAAATTAATTACATACCTTTTTTTAAGAAATTGAAAAATTCCTATGATAAATATTTCATTTCTATTTTTTTGATCTTTGAAATACGATCTAATAATTTACTCTACTTCAACTCTATAACCTAAACTATCTCCTTTAAACAAACAAAATGAATAAATGACAATAATACCTACAATAATTATTCTATATCTATCTAAAATTAAATATATTATTAAATAATATAATATCAATGCTTTATTTAATTAATAAAAATTCTATTTAATTCTAAATCATTTACGATACAACAATATATAATTTAATTTATTACATTATTAATTTATTAAATTATTATTTTATGTAGTATAATTCTTTATTATTTTAATATAATTATAAAAGTTAATTTTTATTTTAATTTAAAATATTATTTTATTTATAACATAATTAATTAAAAACCTATTTGAAGTTAAATAATAACATTTATATAATAATAATAATATTAATAAATAAAAAATTCTTTTCGTTATATTAATTATTTCCTTAAATGTTAATAAATATTTAAGATCTTGCGTAAAAATTATTATTCCGAAACACGATTAAAGATTATCCGCGCTTATGTATGTTTATATTTCTATGTTTGTCTCTTTCTTCGCCCTTTTGTCTTTATCTCTTCTTTGGTAATTTCGAATGCGAAAAGCGATTCACGCTCGGGTGCAACAATTTCAATGCAAATGTCGTTACGTCGCAAGAATGCGAAATCCGACAACGGAGCCGTGCTATTTGCTATCTCTCGTATAGCAAGTCTCTGAAATGCGTTAAGGGAAGGAAGAAATGTCAAGTGACAAAGTTCAAGCGTACGTTTCTACTCTTCCAAATCTATTGAGTTCCCCGTAAAGAGTAATGTCGATATTTTTTACATTTTCTTTCTAAATAAAATAATAGAAATATTTAGGAGTAAACGAAACAATTGTAAAATCTATGGTATAGTGTAATAGGTTGGCCAATGAGTAATGTCGGAATTATTAGTATTATATTTTTAAATGAAATAATAGTAATATTTATAAGTAAAGCTATTATAACAAATTCTAGTACGATAATAGATTGGTCAATGAGTAATGTCTGAGTCTACGGTATTTAATGAATATTTATAATATTTAATAAATGTTTAATAAATACCGTATTTAAATAAAACAAGAACGATATTTAAATAATAATGGAATTTTCAGTATTTTTTATATTAAAAATAAAACAATAATGATGACATATAAATAAACAACAGCAGTATTGTATTGGGGTTGCATCTATTTAATATAATATTTGATTAAATGTACATATACACATTCATAATAAGTATACGATACATACACATTATTTATTGATCGAATCTGATAGGTTAACTTTTATGCGTCAACGTTTCCAAGGTTAGAAAAAAAAAGAAAGTTAGATGTAACTGTAAAGTTGTTTTATTATTTATAAGATCAATGTAATTAACAAATCATAAACTTTTAACATTATCGAAGAAAAGTTGAATTGAACAATATTTTTTTTTTAACTAAAAATTAAAAATAATTGATACGATAGAAACAAACTGATGTTAATTTGCTTTCTTTCTAAGTAAATTACAATTACGAAGATGTTTCTAATTAATTTCGAATCTGCTTGCTTTGTACATCGTTAAATCATGCCACACACACGCCCCTTCCTCCCCATAAATATTTTCTCGAATAGAAACAACGAAGTTAATTAAACAACGACTAATTGTTTTTAATTGCTATATTATATTAATATAAATTTATAATGAGGATAATCTTTAGAATAGCGAGGTTAGTAATACAATAGAAAGATATAGAAACCG
>OU426867.1:5175382-5232882 GCA_911387685.1 Dolichovespula media
AGATTAAAGATATATAGAATAATCGTGAAATCTCAGAAGTATGTGCAACCAAATTCAAAGAAATGTTTTACTTTACAAACAAATTTATAGAAAAGTTTTACCTGCAAAGATTCGATATGTCATTTCGTAACACTGCCCTTCATTCAAATAGCTTAAATAGACAATGTGTGAAAGTAACATCCTATTAGATTTTATAACTGGTTATCATCTGATTCAGAAGGACATCTGTTCTACAATCCAGCAGATATTTTACGCAAGGTTAGAATGAATAGTTCTGAACGACTCTTGTTCTTTGTTCATATCAGCTGACTCTAACTGCTCACGGAAATGACACTTCCTTTGACTTCATATCTTTCCATGTAGATATATATTCTCTTATATATATTAGATATATGCAAGTTGAAGAAACGTAATATTTCGACGTATTTTCTTAAAAAGATAAGAAAATTTAATTGTTTTTTTTTTTTTTTAACATATGTACTTACATAAACTCGAACATAGTGAATCATTATTGTTAAATACCAAAAATTTTTAATATACTGATCATACTTGAAAGTATATATATATATATGTATATGTATATACATAAGTAAGTATATATATATATATATATATATATATATATATATATATACTATTTCTAATAAATACTTGATATATTTTATTTCTTTATTTTTATCGTAATACTCATATAAACTCATATGAGATGAATCAATAGTTATTGTCAAATAAATATATTATTTTATATATGCTTGATATATATAAATTGGAGAAACAAATAGGAGATTTTTCAAAGTTTTCTTGAAAAGATAACATCAATTTTTCTGTTCTATTTTTTTTCTAAGTATTCATATAGATGTATGCAAGGTGAATGAATAGTTATTACCCAATGAAATTAATTTTTGACGTATTGATTAACCGTTAAGGTAACATAATTGTTAAATAAATCTTTTCTTTTGTATATTTGATATATCCAAGTTGGAGAAACGAAATTTTTGAATGAATTTTCTTAAAAAGATAAGAAAGTAAATTTTTTATTATTTCTCTTCTTTTTTTTTTCAAAGTACACACTTATATGAACTAATGCAAAGTGAGTCAATAATTATTGTGAAATGAAATAAATTTTTCAAAAATTTACTTAGATATGATTTAAAATAATTCTTGAAGTAAATGAATTCATAGTTTGGATTAATTTAATTGAATGCAAAAACCGTCGGTACATTCTCGACCCTCCGTTGTTTGTTGTGTTGAAGAACAGTAAAAGATAATTATAAAAGACAAGTGAGAATACAAAGAGACCATAGTATACCGTAACCTTGACACTATCGTGAGAATTGTGATTATAGTGCTCGTACGCTTACGTTCTCGTACGTTCGTTTCGTCGCACATGCGTTCTGTTTCTTCATCAGAGCCTTCTTTATTACAAATATTACAATGATCTTGTTAAACCGCTTTCAGACTTTACGATCGATAAAATTTAGATTTTTTTTTTCTAAAAAAGTAAAATATTTTTTATAACAATAATAAATGTGTGCGCTTTTTTGTGTGCGTGTGCGCGCTTTTGTCTATATGTTTGTGGCTTGAAAAGATATATAAAGTGCAATGTGTAATGTTCAAACGAAACAATTTTATCTCATCGGAATAGAAATAGTTTTGAATGATTTAAAAAAATATAAAAATACAAAAAAAAGAAAAAAAAGTATATAAAAAACAAAAGAAAACAACAATAAATTGTTATAAATCGTTTATTATACTCGTTTGATTCAATGAAATTATTAATACATATTTGATACAACTCGGATCAAACTTTATTACTATTAATTCCGTGGAATATAATGTCATTCATTTAAAATATCGATTCGTCGTCGAATAGTAGTATTTAAGTCCTTTGCAAATTAATTAGAAATTTAATTGATTTCAAGGAAACGATGTCCGTCGGCCTCGTTTCTTTTGTTACTTCATTGGACAATATGTATAAAATCAAAAATGTATTTAATTTAATTTCATTTAGAAAGTTTTTTATCTAAAAAAAAAAAGAAAAAGAAAAGATTAAAAAAATTCGTTAAAAAATAAATACAATTTTATTTACAAATACGTCTGTTTATAGCGAAACGAGAAAAGTTCTTCTAAAATTTTTCTTCTAAAATATTTGCAAAATAATTTAGAGAAAATGAAGCTTTTTTATTGAGAAAAATAATCGCACGTAATAAGAGAGACGGCCAAAACTTTTGAGGAGACTTAATATATTCTAATGATATACTCTGTCAGTTTTATTTAATTAAATTTCATTTATTCAACACGAATTTTTAAAAACGAAATTATATTCAAAAATAATGTTATGCTTTCTCTCTCTCTCTCTCTCTCTCTCTCTCTCTCTCTCTCTCTCTCTCTTTCTAAGTTAAAAAACACAGCCTCTATTTTCGGTTGCTTGATATATTAAGTCCAATATATTCCGCTAGGTTTATTAATGAAGATCAATAATTTTTTTATTTAAAAATAATGTAAAAAAGAGAAGAAAAAAGAAAGAGAAAACACAAAGAAATAATTTATTATAGTTAAAAGTAATTTCGTTACAATGCCAGATCACAAACGCTTTAACGATACAACGAAACTTTTATTTATTTATTTATGTATTTATTTATTTATTTTTTTTTTATATCACATACATAGGTATCGTATAATGATATATGTATAGAAACATATTTAATTATATCTTCACTGATTAATAGAAGTTCGTTTGGATTCTGATGAACGATGCATGTGCATTCACCAAAATAACGTAAATTTGCGGTTACACGCGTAAGCAAACACATTCTGTTATTATTGTCTCTGTTGTTGTTCCGTTGTGGTCGTTTCGTTGTCGATTACAGGATGTCCAATTGTGAGGTTCGCACGAAAGAGCTACTACTTTTTTCAACTGTAAAAACTGATTTCATAAAGAGTAATGTCGTCGTTGAAATATCATTGCAGGAAACGAAGGAAACACATGTATATGTACATTTACGTATGTCACATATACACTCTTTCTCTCTCTCTCTCTCTCCCTCCCCCTTTCTTTCTCTTTTTTCTTTTTCTCTCTTTCTCTTTTTCTTTCTCTCTTTATTTCACCGCAGTTGAAATGAAACTTCACGGACAGTACACTTTTTATTGTTGGCGAGAAATTCGCGAGAAAAGGAAAGAGTTATGTAAAACTGGGAAACAAGTTGTTCCGCTTTGCATTACTTCCATTTTTAATGCTTTAGCGTTGATATTTTCTTCTAATTGTAACAAGAGATGGAAGAATACATATGTATGAAAATTTTATATGTAAATATATGAATGTATGAATATATGTAAAAAATTATTATAAATATATGTTATATACCTATATATATATATATACATATATACATATATACATATATACATAAATACATACATACATAAATACACACACACACACACACACACACACACACACACATTGTGTGTGTGTGTTAACATATTCTTATTGATATCAATAAATAAATAAGTAAATAAAAAGATATATATATATATATACCCAAAGTAAACAATAATTAAAACATAATCATCAAGTAATAGTGAAAAAGATATTGAAATTATAATCTAATTATTTATTGAATTTTAAATATTTTCCATAAAAATTTATCTCGCGTTTATTGATACTGATTAGTCATCACACTATTTTTAATTACCTGCTATTAGTTATTAAAAGATCATTAAAGAAGTCGAACATTTCTCTTGCAAGTTTATTTTAATGTTAGCTTTTTAGGATTCCATTAACGCGCTCTTATTAAATTAATTTCTATTTAATAAATATACAATACTTTTTTCATTTATTCGCTGTGTATTATTGTTCAGTAACGCTTTTTAAGTTGCATTTACTTTGACAAAAAAATAAAATAATGTCTCCTTAGTTTTATCCTTGTATAAAATTTAGCATGATAAAGACTGTTATATCATATCGATATGTCCGCAAAGGATGAATGATTTAATTTCACCAGAGAACTTCGTAATCTGTTCGTCTCTGTTCGATTTTATTCGGCCCTGTTCGATCTTATTCGATCGTATTCGTTTCTATTCGGTCGTACTCGGTGCTATGCGATTCTATTCGGCGCTGTTCGGTCATATTCGACCGTATTCGTTCCCATTCGATCGTGTTGAATCCTATTCGATTTTATTCGGTTCTTTTTCGATCGTATTGAATCTTATTTGATTTTATTCGGTCTTATTCGATCGTATTCGATTCCATTCAATCCTATTCGATCCTGTTCGATCCTATCCGATTCCATTCGATCGTATTGGATCCTATTCGACTTTATTCAATCCTACTCGATTCTGTTCGGTCCTATCCGATACTATTCGGTCCTATCGGATATTATTCGATTTTATCAGATCCTATTCGGCCCTAATGGATTCTATTCGATTACATTTGGGCCTATTCGATCTTAATTAGTCCTATTCGATCATATTCGATTCTATTCGATTCTATTCGATCCGATTCAATCCTATTCAGTCTTGTTCGATTCTTATTTGATTGTGTGCGGTCCTGTTCGGTCCTATCCGATTCTATTCGGTTCTATTCTGTCCTATTTTGTCCTCTTAAGTTTTATTTTTTCCTATTTGGTCCTAATCAATTTTTTTGATCCTTTTCAATCCTATTCGGTCCTGTTCGTTCTTATTATTCCATATTCGATCTTATTATTCCATATTCGATCCTACTCTATTCTATACAATCCTGTTTGATTCCATTATGTCATTTCCTGTCCTCTCTAGAAATCTATTATTAACGATCGATAAAATAGGATTCTACTAACGCCGACTTGGTTGGTAAGCCACAAAAGCAGGAGTTTATTGTTTCCAATATCCTTGGCTGTAATGTTATGATGAATCGTTTCCGATTATCAATAATGTATTTCTATTAGTTAATTATTTACGTTTCTAATGATTATTTTATATAAAAAAGAATTATATTTCATTAAATGTAAAATTGTTTAAATTGTGCTGAAATGTAACATAATGCATATAATATTGTCTGTACCTACTGAATTTGTTTTGCTATCCTCTACATTATTATTAAGAAAAAATTACTATGATTCCATTTTAAAATTACCTTAATATTGAAACTACAGAATTTACTAGAAATTTCTGTTCAAGATTTTCTTTTGTTTTTCTTAGATTATCATAAGTGTTTGTTAGGTGCAATAAAAAAAACAATATATTGAGGAAAGTTTCATGAGTTCATTTCATGGATCAAATATTTTAAGAGTACGAAAAAAATATCTGACTTCCGATCAAGCTGGATGTTTAACAATTTTTAATTTTTCTTATGGAACATTCTGCATCATTTTTTTGTTCTTTTTGCTCTTAATTAATTAGATATTTTATTTTTTAATTAATTATCTATAGAAAAACTATTAAACCATTATATATCTAAAATTCAGCGTTTAATTTAATGAATAAAACAAATTAAAATTTATGTATAAATTTTTTATGTATATTTACACACACGCATACACCTACTTCAAATCAAAAGTAAAACCAAATTCTCAATTCAAAGAAAAGTAGTTGTGTAGGCACATAAAAAATATTAAATAAAAAGTAAAAAATATTAATACATTAATCAGTTCAAAATTAATTCGACAATTGACGTGTTGACAAAAACAAAACAAAACAAAACACGTCATGTCCTATAATTGTTTATCTCCCGCGCGTAGATTTTATTTTGAAATAAAAAGGAAAAAAAAGAAACGAAAAAAAAAACGGAAAGAAAAATTTTTCATTGTTCGGGAAATGTTTCTTTATAAGAATCTATGGATTCGTAGAACGTGGTTGACCTCTCGATAGATTTTATCCCCCCTCCTCCCATCCCCCGGTATTGACTACCTACCATCCCCCACCCCAATCCTCCCTCTCTCACCCTACTCCATCCCCAACCTATCCCTTTCCATGAGATACGATGTGCAGGTCACGAAAGAGGAACGCCGGGAATATCGAAAACGATTCTTGCATTGGTGCAGAGCCAAGAATAGATTATCGTGTGAGAGTGGACATTGAAAGAGTCTGTACCACGAAGAAAGGCCAATTCTATCCTTCATTTCATTCGCATTTTCGATTTTTCTTTTATATTCGTTCTCTCTTTGTTTTCCGATTTTTCGAATCTATTCAAAACAATTCAAGTTACACGCGGAGAAAAACAGATGAGTGTGCGTACGTGCGTGTGTTATTTATGTATTCTTTTTTTTTAAATTTTTTTTCCTTTTCTTGATAGAAAATTAATTAGTTGTATATATGAAAGTTAATGTTATCTGTATATATAATGTTATCTGTATATAATAAGTAATTGTATTATAATTGTAATATATTATAATAAAGGATGTAAGAGTATATGTAACTTAATTATATAACTTAATAATATTGGTGATTGTAATTATACTATTATACTGTACTATGTTATACCATGGTATGATATACTATATTATATTATAATATAATGGGCTTTAGTAATATATTATACAGTGCTATACAATAGTAATCGTAAGTATAACTTATTGTTAGTATAGAGTATAATTATACAATAGGTATATACTGGATATTTTTTCGTTTAAAAATAATGTTTAAAATTTATTTTAAAATACAAAATTTATTCCAGAATATATATTTTTTATATAAAAGGAAATGGATAGAATTTTAAATAAATACCAATTGAAATATTTGTATTCTACGTTTCTATTATAACTATTGATATTCGAAAATAAATTAGAGAATAAATAAATGATGACATACGACTAATAGAACATATTTTATATATAAATATACAATAATAAATATTAACAGAGTCAGTTTTTTTATTTATTTTTACATCAAAATTAATTCTGTACTCTAATTGTAAGCAATCCATCGAACATTTTCTTTCTTTTTTTTTTTTCTCTATTTCTTATTTTTATTGTTCTCTTTCAGGACATCAATCACGCAGATGTGTTAACGGTTGGCTTCGAAGTGGACGGTGTCAAACGTGTATTAGATTTACGATTGAATACCGATCTGATACCAGTTGGTTATCAACAGCGTTATCAGCATAAGGGCACGTACAAAGTTCATACACCGTCGAAGGTGGTAAGTTCATGTTTGTATTTAACATTTAGAAAGTTTAAAGAAAAAGGTTAAATTTGATCAATAGCAGATGAAAAGTTCGAACGATTACCATTATATCCTTTTTTATCGATCGACGTTTATTATATTTTATTTTTGTCGAAAAATAAGAAAAATATTTAGCACCTTTTTGATAATGGCGCCGGTGGTCATCTTGTGATATTAATCGATACTCGATATTTTTTAAGATTAGACTTCGTTCTTTCCTTTGTTTTCATTTCTCATTTTTTTTTCTTCCATTTCCATTCAATGTCTCGCACGTTATGCCAAATAGGAAACTTTTAATTTCTCAATATAACTTGAATAAATACTTTTTCGTATATTGTGAACTGTTATCGGCGACAATAATTTCTAAATCCAATATTTATTATTTTCGATAATTATTCATATTCTATGATACTTTATTCGTCAATCGATTGTGTGATTGTAATTAACTATTAACAAAGTTTATTCTTGTATTTTATTGTCTGTATATCTACCATTTGAATCAGATATGAATTAATCGTATGGGGAGTATATATGGATAGTATACATACATACACACATACACAAATACATACGTACATATATACTTGCATAATACTTATCGATTATTTTTTCTATTAGGACAGATATATTTATAGCGTCAGTTAGAATCGATCGAGAGTGAGTTCACTCACACACCACTTCGTTATCAATGTGTTCTTTATGTTATAAAAGAAGACAACGATTGGTCGATAATATGGTCTCTATATAATCACCATGGTATTGTATTATATACAGTGTGTCCCGAAGAAAAGTGTACACCAAGTTATCTATCACTAAATCTAAATGATTTTTTTTCGAAAAATCTCGAGACGAATCAATTTCTTTTTCTCTCTTTTTTTATTTTTTCTTCAAAAGGACTAACTTTTTGTCGCCTAAAATCTTCCCAAAATCTTAAATAGCAACAATGGGGTCAAGTTACATGTTACTTAAAAGGTCTTTTAATTCTCTTTACAATGGCGCTATTGTTTCTTTTCCTTTCTTTCTTTCTTTTTCTTCTTTTCTTTTTCAATTTCGATTCAAAAAGTCCCGATAAAATGCTTTTCCAATTTCGAATTGAAAACAACGTTCATTTCGTTAAATATTGAAAATATTGAATACTAGCGATCACTGTGCCGGTAATAAAGTTTTTGCTGAGTAGTATATTGAACATTCTGCAGTACGTTCTGCGTAATCGGGTAAATGTATGGGATATTGAATAATGAAATTATCGATCCACTTTTTTTATCAGATAATATGACTAAATAGTTATAAATACCTCGATTGTATAAATTATTTTATCGTGATTGTATAAATCATCATTGATCGTATAAATCGTTCTGAATGATCTGACGAATATGTCGATAGAAATGTTTATTTTGAACACGATAAAGCTTTTCTAATCCTACTACGTAACTCCGATACCTACATTTTCACTATTATTCGCACCTTTTGATTTTTTTTCTTTTTTTTCTATGGAGATATTTAATCCTAGTTGTGCAAGTGGAGTGTAGGATAACCTAGACCAATTTGCGATAAGCACTGCGATGACTTATGCGTTCAGTGCATCGGTCACGAATAAACATTTAATTATTTTTTTATTAATTTATTAATAATTTTTATTTTTTGTTTAATTTTGTAATTTTTATCGCTCTTTGTAGAGATAAGAGATTTTATGTATGGTAATTTCAATTAAATGAATGGAAGAGAAAAAAACAGAAAATAATGGAGATTGATGGAATAATTGAGTATTTTTTCCTTCTCAAAACAAGCTATGTTTGTATTACAAAATAACTATATTTTTTTGCAACGACCATATAAATACTTATTTTTTCCTGTAAGTAACTCGCCTCAAGACGAATATGCCGTTTGATTTTTTTTTGAAACATTAAAAATTAAGAAAGATATTCGGTTTTTAATGAAAAAAAGTTAACATATGCACATTGCATGATTCATGAATTTTTTTATAATGTCAGAATTGGAAATGTATTTTCAAACCTACTGATTGTCATTTCCGAGGCTTCAAAGAATTTACAGTATTGTCTCGAATCAATATTATTCATTCTATACACATGACAGCTGTGCAAAGTGCCTGGGGTGTAGCGCACCCCAAGTACATAACTTGAAATTATTTTGGGGTGTGCACAACTAGGGTTAAAATTCAGAATATAAGCCATTCCAATAGTAAAACTTTAGCAACGTTTTAGCAACAACAATCGAAAAATGGCTTTCAGATTATCTCAAATGTACTGAAAATTATTCGATGCAATACCGCAATAACGAGGAATGACTTCTTTTTATTACTGTATCGAAGTCGGCGATACAGATTTTGAATGTTTAATAATAAAAAAGAAAAAAAATGTGGATTTTCAATAGCAAAACTTCGAAACGTATTTTTATTCATAAACTATTTCAATGATAGGATTCCAATTTTTAAACGTGGAACGAAAATAAGTGAAAAGATATTAAAAAGAGCTTTTAAATGATATTCTACTTTTGGCCCCCTGTTGCAGTTTATAATTTTTAATTAGAATTTTCAAACCTTTTAGGGTAATTGGCTCAAAGTGGGTAAATTAATGACAAGGACTTGTCAGCTTCGAAAAGATAATTGATTTGTCTTTCGGTGTTTTTCGAAAAACAAAAGAAAAGAAAATAATCACTAAATTCAATAATAATCCTGATGAACTCGTTTCGTTGGGACACTCTGTATGTACATACATACATATATCGTAACACACGTTGAAAAGGGTGCCCTCGTACTGGTTCAAACTTCCGCTTTATAATTCAACGAGATGATGAAAGAGAGAAAGAGAGAGGGGGGAGAGGAGAGAGGGGGAGGGGGGAGGGGGGAGAGAGAAAGAAGGTCGATGTGGATTGACGTTCGTCATCCGTTTGATTAAAATGTCATTTGTCCTTACAAATTTTTATGTCTTCGAGTCAATCGGATTTTTTCTTTTCTTTTTTTTTTTTTTATTATCCTTTTCATATTACCGATTAAAAAAGATTTATTAATTCTATGACGCAAACAAAGAATTAAAGATTGGTAAAATTTCACAATTTTTTATTTTCTTTTATTTCTTTTTCTTTTTTCTTTTTAGTTTTTTAATATTTCGTTCAGGTTCCGTTTAAAACGATGGACTGATGACCTTGAAATCAAATGTGTATCAAACGTATCAGAGTATATTTTTCCCGTTAAAAAAATTAATTGATAACCTTAACATTAAGAAATTTGTATTAGAAAAGCCAATTAGTTTTTAATCAATTTTATATTAATATTAATAATAAAAATAATAAAAATAATAATAATAATAATGATGATGATTATGATGATGATGATGATGATAATGATAATAACAATAAAAATAATGATAAACAATAGAAATATTTTGGATTTGCCCTTTGATTCGTATTAATCTATGTACTTTCTAATGTGATCAATTTTTTATGAAGTTCAAAGCAAAAAGGAGATAATAATAATAATAATAATAATAAAAAGAAGAAGAAAAAGAAAAAGTAGAATAAGAGGAAGAGGAGTAATGGTAATAGTAACAAGAATGAACATGATAATAATAATGATGATGACAATGATCATATAATATTGATAACGACAATGAAAATGATAATAATGTTAATATACAAATAACAACAACAACAACAACAACAACAATAATAATAATAATGACAACAACAATGAATATGATAATAATAATAATGATCATGACGATGATGACAATGATGATATAATAATTATAACGAAAATGAAAATGCTAATAATAATAGTTATATTAAAATAACAACAACAACAACATTAATAATAATAATAATAATAATAATAATAATAATAATAATAATAATAATAATCATAATAAATATGTTTGGGAGAGATAAGTGAAACGTAAAATACCGATAACAAAGACTTGTTCCCTTCATTTTATCGAATGTCAAAAGTTTGTTAAAATCTTTCGACGATCGAGTAATTCGGTTGATCTCGTAGAAAAAAAAAGAGAAAAAAACAAAAGGAAAAAAGTCGTTTCGAAATGAAAAACGAATGAGTGGTATTAATCCTATTGAATTCGATCAAAATGTAAAATAGTATTCGTTCCAATTCGATTATGCTTTATTTCTCTTTTCCATCTCTACCTTCTTCCCCTTCCTTTCTCACCACTAAATGCCAAATCGAATATCCAATAGCCAAAAATTCGCAATTTTTTAATTTAATAAGTGATCGAATTTACTATGCAACATTACCATAACTTGATAACAGAACGCGAATATGCATTAATGTAAGCAATGCTAAAGGATATGCGTGTGTGTGTGTGTTAACTGTACGAATACAACTTAATTAAGTCAATTGCATATAGCATGAAACCAATGGACGACGGACCATAGCGTACTCTCGTTCGCGTTTTTGACGACATTACATACTCGATATTTGCTAAAAGTGTAAAATCGTATTTCTCGTTGAAGATATTTCATTCGAAAATATATGACGTACACAGAGAGGTACAGGATAGATAGATAGATAGATAGATAGATGGATAGATAGATAGATCGATAGATAGATAGATAGATAGATAGATGGATAGATAGATAGATCGATAGATAGATAGATCGATAGATAGATAGATAGATAGATAAATATGAAATAGATAGTTAAAGCGTATCGCATAAGTTTCCGTTAAATTTTAACGTGATATCATATAATTAGAAAATAAACAATACTGATAAAATAATGATACAATTGAAATCGAATATTCTAATGAGAAAGTTTCTTAATGTTTTAATTATGGAAACGATTGAAGGAATATCTCGAAATTGTATGTTCGATAATTCTTCTAAAGAACCTACGAATAATCTAAACTTTTAATTGAAAACTTATAATTAATTCATATAATATAATTAATAATAAACTGAAAATAATTTTATTTTACCGCCTACATCGTAAGACGTTTACTTGGTTAATTTTGATATACAATCCGAAATAAATATAACCCTAGTTGTGTACACTTCTAAATAATTTCAAGTTGTGCATTTGGGATGCAGTAGATCCTAGGCACTTTGAACAGCTTTCATTTATACAAGATGAATAATATGGACTCCAAAATAATACAGTATATTTTACTGAAATATCACTGAAATATTTCCTGAAATATTACTGAATAATTTTCAATATTTCACAAAAAAAATCTAGCGGCATAATCGTTTTGAGACGGATCTCTTTTAGAAAAAAATAAGTACTTGAATGGTCGTTCCAAAAGGGTATAGTTATTTTGTAGTACGAGAAGGAAAAAGTACTCAATTATTCTATCGATATTTTCTGTTTTTGTTTCTATTCATTTAATTGAAATTTCCATACATACAATCTATTATCTCTACAAAGAGCTATAAAAGTACAAAATCACAATAATAAAATAATAAAATCTTCACTCGTGACTAATGCACTAAACACATGAATGACATCCAATTTAGCTTTCCGGCTTTCAAACGTAGACAAATCATACATCGGTGTTGCTTTTCACATACTATAACCTCAGAGATTCATTTATTCAACATCAAGTCCAAGTATGCTCTTAATTCCTAATAGTAAATCAATTCGCACGAATGACATATTGAAATTTTCTAGTAAATAATCTTTACAAAGTTGCATATAGAGTTTTTTCAGGCAATATTGTGAGACGATTTTAACATTTCTACTAGCATTTGTACATTTCAATAATATTTTGGAATTTATAGCAGCCATATCCAACATCTCGAAGAAAATGTTTATACCAAACGATCAACGTTTAGTTGTTCTACTAACAATGAATGAATATCAAAACTGATCAAAAGAGTCGACTATAGAGTAACGCTATAGAGTAACACTATAT
The DNA here is from genome assembly GCA_911387685.1 of Dolichovespula media. NCBI lineage: Eukaryota > Metazoa > Arthropoda > Insecta > Hymenoptera > Vespidae > Dolichovespula > Dolichovespula media. The sequence continues at coordinate 5,188,405 of OU426867.1, forward strand.
AATAGCTGGTTTTCCATTCTTATTGATCACGCATTTGATTTTGAGTACGAACGAGACATAAGATTAGAAAATAATTTCTACCGCACTTGTATATAGGATTACATTACTTAAAACACGAATGGACTAAAAATTTTCGACAATAGAAAATCAAAAATTAATGCGGAAACAACTTATTTTGCACAGGAGTTATAGCACATCCCAGATTTTCCGAATTTCAATTATACTCAATCACAACACAGCAACTGACACAACGCGGACTGTCCTAACAGTTAACATACAAAAGATAAATACATACATATCTCAGCTACAGATAAATGGTGGCACAAGTCCTATCTATAAACATTTACTCGTTTTAAATTGAGCTCAAAGTTGTAGGTCCGAGATGTCTTATACTTCACAGGGACAACAAGAGATAAAAATTAATGAAAAATCGTGTTTGTTTCGTCGTTAAAATTTAATTCGTGTTTATTTTTAGGAACTCTGTCACTACCAAGGTAGCGTACGTGACGTTCCTGGATCATGGGTAGCCTTGTCAACTTGTAAAGGTTTACACGGTGTCATCTTCGACGGTGAAAATCTTCATCATGTTCATCCGGAAAAGGATACCTTGGACTCTAATCATTATCTCTATAAACAGAATGACCTCGTCGCCAATAAGAGTTGTGGTAAATTCTACATTATCTTGTTCTAGTTTTTCTCTGACTGAATCACTGAATACTTATTTGTAATTTAATCCTTACCCCTTCGACCAACAGTACTAACGATGTCAAACTCGTGTTTTGTTTCGTTTCGTTTTGTTATGTTTTTGTTTCTTTTTTTGTGTTCAGGTAACATTTACATACATTTTTAACACTTAATAAACAATTCTCTTCTAAACGATGTTGAACAAATTTTTTTTCTTTTGTTTTGTTCATTCATAAACATTTCTATTAATAAAGAACTGTCTTATATAAAACTATTTAACATTTTACTTTGGGTCGTTAAAATTCAGAATAATTTTGTGTGATCGTTCGATAAAAGTGTTGCGATATTATCGAGTAATAAGGGTTAATTATTACTACAATTAATTCACTTAAAAGATTATTTCAAATATTTATGATGTTAGTTTGTTAATATTTGTCAAATCTATCATCTACTGTTTTTGATACATTTTTTTAATTGACATTTGTTAAATATTTACGATTTTTATATCAATAACGTATTAGTAAAATTGTTAATAATATTACGTGAACGCAAGTATTTACTGATCAATGTAAAAATGATTCAACAATCAGTATGTTCAAAATCATATCGAATAATAATCGACCTACTTACTGTAACGGTAACGCGTTGTCTCTTAAAGCCAAACTTGCATTTCCGTTAGAAAGTTTCCGCTCGTCGCCTGAAGCTAATTAAACGACATAACTTTGACGAGAGAAAGAGAAGAAATACAGGTAAACGGACAGAGCAAAGGGGACAAGTTAATAGAATGAAAAGTATTGACTGATAGACAAATTGAGAGGAAAATAAAACTAGAGAAAAAAAAATGTGGAGAAAGATAGAGAAGAAATCTTTAAGCGACAAATAAACAGACAGATCAGAGGGAATAAATACCATAATCAATAATAATTTGTATTGTATTGTAAACAGATGAATAAACAAGAGGAAAGAAGCGAGTTAACAAAACAAAAAAGAAACATGTGAAAAGATTATAAACAAAGAGAGAGAGAGAGAGAGAGAGAGAGAGAGGGAATAGAAAATAAAACAAAAGATAGAAAAATAGAAAAGGACAGATAAAAAGATAAACTAAAGGAAAAAGATAATTAATAATAATTTGTATTTTTGTAAGTTGACACAAGCTGACAGAATATTTCATTATAACATCAATTTTAAAGGATTATTTAAATAAAGAACTAAGAATCTAGACAAATAGGTGATAACAAATATATAGATAAGTCAAAGAAAAAAGTTAATTAATATTAATTGTAATAATTTTTGTGAGTTGAGACAAGCTGACAGTATACTTCATCATAGGATATATCTCGAAATATTATTTAAATAAAGAACAAATAATCTATATACAAATACATAACGCAAAAGATAATTAATAATAATTGATATTTTTGTAAATACAGACAAGCTTAAAGAATACTTTACCATAAGATCCATTTTAAAGGATTATTTAAATAAAGGACAAAAAATTTATACGAAAACTTTCGTTACTACATTATCTAAAACATACTAAACTCTATAACAAACTGTGAACTCTGTTTTATGTCATTTAATAATCCAGTGAAGTGATTGATGCGACATTAAATGGGCCAAGTTATGTAGAAAGTTATCAACCATCAATAATCTCAAATTGAGTGGGTAAATTTAATTTGAAGATTTATCTCTTTTTTTTGTTTTTTTTTTTTGGGAGGGGGGAGGAGAAGGTATTAATTTTCGTCGCCATTGTCCGCGATATTTTTTTATTAACAACTTTTTATTTCTTTTAATATTGGCCGGATAAAAAAGTAATCCGAAAGAAGTAATTTCAGTTGAAGTAAGTTATTCGAAAGTTTTCAGTAAAATAATTATAAATTTAAAATGGAACCACGAATTGGTAGTTTTGATAATCGCACAATGTTTTATGAATGTTCTTTTTTTTACAAAATAAAGAACGCACGATCATCGGAGTAGTTTACTCTATCTAAATAATTATTTGTCATTCCGAGGGCTGATAGGTTTCTGAATAACTTGGCTTGAATGATAGAATTAAAAGAAAAAAGAAAAAGAAACAAGGTAACAGAATGAGATAATCAAACATACAGGCAGGCAGGATATCGGATTAATGAAATAAAAAATGTAGACAGATAGACAAAGTAAGAGAGAGAGAGAGAGAGAGAGAGAGAGAGAGAGAGAGAGAGAGAGAGAGAGAACAAAGATACAGAAAGACAGATAAACGGATAAACTGAAAGAAAAATAAAGAAAAAGAAATACAAATAGGAAAATATAGAGTAGACTGATAGACGTAGAAAAATATGATCAATAATGGGACGTATTTTTTTATTTAGACATGATAAACAAAAAGAGACGGTAAAATACATAAAGATATTAAGAAAAAGAATAAGAAGAAAAAACATACGAATAGATTATAATAACAATGATGTAGATAAACACAGACTATAAATAAACAAATAAATATATATATATATATATATATATATATATATATATATATTAGGTATAAATAGACAAACTGATAGAGAATAGGAATAGATCGATAAATAGAAAATGACGACGCATAGATAAATGAACAAACAAAGACATATCTAATAATAATTACAGTACTTTTGTATGTAAAATAGCAGAGAGAATTAGAAGAAAGAGACAATTGAACAGGCAGACAGGTCTAATAAAAGGAAAGGATTCAAACAAATAGATTATAACAGGCTATATCAATAGTAAAAATAAATCAGCTTTAAATACTAGACTATGAGAGATATTAACGAACAAGTTGAAGAGACAAGTTGAAAAATAGAGACGGAGAAAGACCAGGTAGAAAAATAGATGTTAGATAGATGGACAAAATCAGACGTAATCATACATAACTAATGACAAAATAATACATAAACATAAATTATAATACATAACTAATAATAAATATTTTTTTTTCTTAAATAAACGGACGTACAAAATAATGACAGACCAAGAAAAATGAAAAATACAACAATCGAACAAAAATGTTTTGTGAAAGAAACGATAAAGAAATAAATAAATAAAAACGAATCAACGAAAAGAGATGTAGTAACAATAACCATACGTTACGTAGATAACTCTCAATAATAAATTATTTCTATTTCTATTTCTATATTAGCCAATCCACGAACACCTTATTGTCAACTTGGAATAATTGATCGCATGGTGTATATATCTCCTCTTTCGATATAAGAATCAAGACGACTCCCTTAGGAGCGCTTCGTCTTCCTCTAGAAACTGTGTCCTTGGAAGAATCCGATGGACGCTCCTTTTGCGGACAGAAGAAGTATGGTTGGGAACGACAAGAAATACTGGTTTCTCCTTAAACGTTTTAACGAATGTGGGAGCAAGATTTTGTCCTGATCGTTTAGTTGTTCTCTTTGTCCTTATAACTCTTTATATTTTCCAAGTATTTATGTACATTGTAGATCAATCTCAAAGTCCATTTTCTTTCTTTTTTCTTTTTTTTTTGGCTTCTTTTCATCGTTCATTTTTCGTTACAGGTTACGAGGGAACACCGCACAACGTTCTTGACCGTCAACGTCGCGAAATGAAAAGATTATCAAGGGTAAGAGCGACAATTGATACGCATTATATACAATCGATAATTAAAAAAAAAAGAAAGAGAGAAAGAAAGAGTTAAATTTTGAAGATTTAATAATGACATTGTAATTATCTATCATTAATTATTATTAATCATGTTTTCCAGCACAAAAGGGCAACCGAATCTATCAGGGGTCCTTACAATGCCAACAGACAATCACGTTACGTCGAGCTCGTTTTAGTCATTGACAAGAAAGGATACATAGCACTTGATGAGAATTTGGATAAGGTTCATCAACATTGTAAAAATATCGCCAATATCGTTAACGCTGTTAGTATATATAATCGTAATAATTATAACTATTAAATAGATTGCTAATAGATAACAAGATATATAATAATTAGATATCAGTTAAAATTAATGATTCCTTAATACTAATAATTCCTTAACGAAATGAAATAATAATATTTAGATTTTTTTATAAACGAGATATTTATCTTTGTTTATCTTGCAATGTTTCAAGGATGTAGAAAAAATAAAAAGATTCCTCTATTTATTAATAAGATATTCAATATTTGTAATAAACGCAGACGCAATCCAAATTTAAAAATCTTAACGTTTAATTATTTATTTATTATTTACTGACCAATTATATTACGTATTAATATTTCATCATAAATACTGACCAAAACATATATATATATATATATACACTATATGAATACTGACTATTTATTTTACAAAATACTTTCTATTAATTAATAAAAATACTAATCAAATAAATAGAAGCGAAAATATAAGACTTTCTCAACAATATACCAAAAGTTCAAAATAATTGGATATTTTTTTTTTTTATTAGCTGTTCATGCCACTGAATATATTTGTCGCATTGGTGGGCGTTCAAGTGTGGTCTGAAGCTGATGAAATAGCTCTCTCTCCGAATGGCGACAACACGCTTTCGAATTTCTTACGATATCGCAGAGAAAAATTAGTACATGATATACCGAACGACAATGCACAATTATTAACGTGAGTATACTATATAGAAGTTTATAGACGTGTTTTATATTTCGATGATGTATATGTATATATACGAGTATATAAGTATTTTACATTATTTATAAGTTATAAAATTAGTGTTTTTTATTAGTTAAATTTAAATTCTTTTATATTATAATTTAAATGTTTAATTATTATAAAATTAATATATTAGATAGATAGATAGGCAGATATTTTATTCCTCCCCTCAGGGTTTGAAGGCACTTTTCCAGAGGAGCGTACCCAAACCTCTTACTAATCTTTTACAATCTACCCATAAATCTCTCCAATCTCCACATCTATCTCTACACTTACACCTATCTTACATCTAACTAAAGCTACCTTATAACTAACTTATAATTATCTTACATACTAGTCGACTTAATGTAAACTACTAATCGAATAACAATAAAATTAATATATTATTTTCTATATATTATTAATTATTAATTATTATTAAATATTCATTTATTTTATAATTTTTAAAATTTTATTATTTAATTAAGTTTATATATATGTGTATATATATATATATGTATATATATATTGTGTGTGTGTATATATATATATATATATATATATATATATATATATATATATATACATACATATATATATATATATATATTCGATCCCATATGTACGATCATAATTTTTATCATAAAATTTTTATGATCTTAGGCGAATACAATTCGAAGGTGGAGTCGTTGGCAAGGCATTAAAGGGGCCAATATGTACTTACGAATTTTCTGGCGGTGTTTCCATGGATCACTCTAATGTAGTAGGCTTGGTAGCCGCCACAGTAGCCCATGAAATGGGACATAACTTTGGCATGGAACACGATACTGCTGATTGTTTATGTCCGGAGGATAAGTAAGTGACGTGTATGCCTATAAATTTCACACATTTCTGTCATATATACATATACATATCTGTATATCTATATGTATATGTATACCAATGTATGTAAATATATATATGGAAACATTAAAATGCATTACGTTTATTATCGTTCATTTAAGATGTATCATGGCACCGTCAAGTGGATCCTTTGGTCCGTCACATTGGTCAACTTGTTCCTTGGAACATTTGGCATTAGCATTCGAACATGGTATGGATTATTGCCTTAGAAACAAGCCTCAAAAACTTTTTGACAGTCCTATATGCGGTAATGGATTTGTCGAACCTGGTGAACAATGCGATTGCGGTCTCGAAGAAAACTGTGACAATCCTTGCTGTAACGCTACTACTTGTATGCTATATAACAATGCCAGTTGTGCTACTGGGGAATGTTGCGACCTGAAAACTTGCCGACCCAAATTGGCTGGCACAGAATGCCGAAGCGCCGAACACGAATGCGATTTACCAGAGTATTGTACCGGTCAGAGCGAATATTGTCCGGTAGATGTCTTCAAGATGGATGGGGAATCTTGTAGCATGGGAAAAGCTTACTGTTATCAAGGCTCTTGCAGAACTCACAATGACCAATGTAAATTACTTTGGGGTCCCACAGGTGCTTCCTCAGACGCTCAATGTTACGACATGAATAATAAAGGCTCGAAACTTGGAAACTGCGGTTATAACAGAATAGAATCTAGTTACGTAAAGTGCAGCGATCAGTAAGTTGAAGAATCATAGACGTTAGAGTCATGAACGACGATTCTATATTCGTTCCTTTTTAAAATAAAATCTAATTCTCATATTGTAGAAATTTATTATGCGGAATGTTACATTGCAAACATTTGAACGAAAGATTGGAATTTGGTATGGAATCTGTAGCGATATTAAGTCATTCTTTTATCAACAACGGTGGGAAGATAATACCTTGTCGTTCGGCTATCGTTGACTTGGGATTGAATCAAGTTGATCCTGGCTTGGCACCCGATGGCGCTAAGTGTGCACCTGAAAAAGTATTATACCAACTTAATTCATGAGTTTTTATCCATTAATACGTTTTCTTTAAAGTTTTATAATTTGAAAAAATATTTTGTATAATAATTATCTATCCATTTGTTCCAGATGTGTGTCAATCAAAAATGTATGCCAATCGCTGACCTGAGAGCGTCCATATCTGGTGGCAAAGCTTGTCCTAATAATTGTAGTGGTAATGGAGTTTGTAATAATCTTGGTCATTGTCATTGTAATCGTGGATTCAGACCACCTGATTGTACTCAACCAGGTGTAGGTGGTTCAGAGGATAGTGGTCCAGCTGAAGATCCGAATGGTGAGCTCATTATACATCATCGATGTACATTTAAATTCAATCATTATCACTTATTAGGATATACATATATATGTACGTGTCAGTGTGTATATACATGTATCATGGTATCATCCTTTCTTCGTTAATTTCAGCGAGAAACGATTTCATAACAGCCATTTACATAATTTTCTTGGGTGTGGTACCTATGTTGGCTCTCTCATCAATTGGAGTTTGGTACGTGAGAAACTCTGGTCAGCATTGGAAAAAGGGTGCATTATCTACGTACGTATTTAGTGTCGACCGTTTAAAACAAAAACGTAAGACGCATGCTTTTGCATCACGCGATATTAGAGTACCGCAATTGAATTGCACTGCCGGTAAAGAGATCTACGAGAAGGCTATCGGTTTCTTTACGACCAGGCAACGTGATTCTGAGGATTCAAAGAGAATATTCGTTATTACCAACAATTTTCCGTCAAAGGAGAAACTTCAAATAACGAAAACAGATTTGATATCTACGACCAATCCGGATGCCATTAATTGTAGCGATAAAATTGATTTCGACAAGTCGATACCACCTTGTAGAGTTGAGATTGTTAATAGAAAAAATGATTCTACTGTAGACAAACCGTTGATAACGATCAATCTGAGAAATGATCCTCAGGAAAAGAAAAGCGTTCCGGTTCGTACGGAAATGGGTTCGAGGATAGCCGAACGTATACATCAATTGCAAAAGAGACAATCGAGGAATGTTAAAAATTTGACGGTAAATACGGATTTGAAGTTTGACAATTTATACGATAATTCGTGCGAAACAACGGCCGACGTCACGCCGAAATCAAGCTCCGTTATGTTGCCTGAAAGAAAAGATACTTTAAAATCGCCAATGCCTTTTTATAATAAAAAACCGCCGCCGCCACCAGCACCAGCCCAAAGTCTTAAACCAAAGGTTTGAAAGTCTGTTTTTTATTTTTTTTATTTTTTTTTTTTTATTTTTTTCAATCCTAAATATTAAAAATACATACTATATGCGTATATACGCGAGCACATCTTTATAATGACGGCAAAATACCTTTGGATTATACACGATATAATGAACTTAAAGGGCTAAAATTTACTTACTATTAAATATATCCATAATAATAATAATAATAATAATATTTAAAAAGATTTATAATAATTTAAGGCTGTAAAATGAGATTTTGTTTTCGTGCAAAAGATGGCCTTTTTTGGTATTCGCTTGTATCTTTTGTATTTTTTTGTTCTTTTTTTTGTTTTTTGTTCTTCTTTTTGTTTTTTGTTTTGTTTCCTCCTTGGACTTTGAAAAAGTTTTGCTTTAGTGCAAAAGTCACAGACAATTCTAATCACGGGGCTGTGATCTTCGCATTACAAGACATGGTGATGGTGAATATACAATTTCTTAATTTATAATAATATATGATGCCAAAATATATTAAATTAATCTTTCATTTAATACTGTATGTATGACCATAATATATCAATAGTTATAGTACAATACTATAATACATTCATATACATATATATGTACACATATGTGTATATATGTATATATATGTATATTTAAACTGAGATAAATTTAACTATTAAATCGAATAAATTTCATTAAACTGATAAGCAAATATAATTAAACATTAATTGGCTGACATATATTCTATATTTATATTGTCATACTTCGATATCAAGTCGATAAAACTTGATTACTAATTCAATCGGATATTATTTTAATATGCTAAGCAGATTCCTTTCGTATATAATTCTATTTACTTTTTAAATTTAATGAAATTATAAACCGAAAAAATTGAAAAGAACATACGATGAGATTAATATTTTTCTTCTAATATAAAATATCAAATAACAGTATTAGAATTAGAGAAATATTTCATTGATTTCGAAAAAAAAAGAAAAAATAACTGTGGTTCCTAAAATCATAGCGAGAAGAGTTCAGGTGTAATGTTGCTTGAAAAAAAAAAGAAAAAAAAATAAAAAAAAAAAGAAAGAAAGAAAAACGAATTATTGTAATCTCTTAATGTAATTGAATTGACTTTATTATAACTTCTTTTATTTTTTTATTTTTTATTTTTTAAACATGCGTAATCATAAAATTTATTGTTATAAGACAACGAAATTACGATCAATAAGTATTATTTATGATCATTATTTTTCGAGAAAATATTACATTCCTTCGAAAATTTAATAGAATAGATCATTTTTATTACATTCGATCAGTTTTCAATGTAATTTATCTACTAGAACAAATATTGACATTATTGTTTTAAGTATGGCGATAACATTACGTAAGAAGCATGCGTGAATATTTTATGTGACCGCATGAGCATGTATGAATCTCTCTATCTCTCTCTAAGTAGCTTTGCATATTACATGATGATTTAACATATCACATATATATATATAATTAATAATAATAAGCCTTGAGAGAAGCGTTGAAAAAATCCTTGAAATGTAAATTGAGTAAGTGTCCCTTGAAATATTACCGATATAGTTTAATCACGTTTTTTAATCTATATATATATATATATATATATATATATATATACATACACATATATATTATATATTCCTTTTCAAAAATATATATAGATGGCACATAATATATATAATATTTCATTGGACCATAATATTACAAAATTTATCTTTAAAAGTTCATTTAGTAATCGTTAATAATCGATCAAAGAAAAAGAAAAAAAAGAAAGAAAGAAAAGGGGGAGAAGATCTATAGATCTAGATCGATCTCGATCATGATCATTATCGTGAAGATATATGTAACCATCATACTCGTGCCTTAAGTAATCTCTTTAATAAATCGATAAGAATGTTATTTTATGAAAATTAGTTTAACATGTACGAATTAAAATTATTAATAAAATTTTTCGTACTTTGTCTGAATACACGGAGATGACATACGTTTGTTTGTACGACTTTGATGTTTAGAAAAAAAAAGAAAAGAAAAGAAAAAAAAAGAAAAGAAAATTTTATGGTTTCCTTCTTCCAACCGCTTGCCACTAACACTCTAATCTTTTACTAACATTTTCCTGCATATAGTTGTTATTGGTCGATCGTCGCATGCGAAAGAGAAATGAAATAGAAGCGATATTCTCTTTTAACGAGGAAGAAGCTGCTTGACGTCTTGTGCACACCTTTATTTGACTTTGGTTTTGCATGCTTTTTTTACCTTGGCATTATAGTGTTTGTCCGTGACGTTCATAATTATTCATACAACGAATGATCGAACAATCTCTCTGATAAGTTTCTTCTTCTTTTTATTTATTTCTTTTTTGTTTATTTGTTTTTTTATTTTTTCGTTTCATCGAAAGTATCCTTAATAATTTTGAAAATAATTTTAGAAATGATAAATAAATAAATTCATAATATGACAATATATACGCACACTACTATTACGCACCAGGAGTGATCAAATAAGAATGATTCATTAATCGAAAAAAAAGAATGGGGGACGGTCTAATGATAAAACGAATATTTCACCCGGTATTACTACGCTTGGTATCCCAATATTCCTACGCTTATAAATTTGCTTACGATTTCAGGAACAATCGGTGCCACAATGGAATGTCGATAAAAACGATCGACCGTTCTAGCCCTATGCCACGTAACATCGAAACGATCGACTGCAGTCTTACTCAGGATCCAGCATGCGCGAGTCTCTTGCCTAAAACGGAAGTCGATGCGCGTTACAACAACAACTTCTTTGGCCAATTTAAAGGGTTCACGATAACGCCAATACAGAATCATTCGAAATTATCCGAACCAACGAAATCAGCACCGCCACCGCCTAGCGTTCCTACCGTAGCGATAAAAACGAATATAAAGGCAAATCAGAAAACTAATACGATTAGAAATCAATCGTCGGCGGAGGCTACGGAAAATTTGGAGGATAATAATAGTAACGCACCAAAATTGCCACCGATGAATCCAGGCTCTACCGCTCGTCCATTGATAAGTAGTCCGGTATTGGCAGCGACAACTTGTACATCCGTTGAACTAGTACCATCTAAGGTGCCAACAAGAGCAGCTCCTGAAATACCAACTAGAACTGCACCCCCACCGCCTGTTTTATTTTCTATTCCTAAACCACAAAGACCGAACAGTACTCCTTTGACAAACTCGATCGTCGAGGCAGACCAGAAAAAATTAGAAAAGGGTAGTACGTTGAACAGATTGGCGTCTATGTTAAGATCAAGTTCCAGCGTTACTAGATCGAATTCACAGTCGTCTCAGAAGGATGACAAAAGTATGAATTCCTTGCCGAGAAATCAGCATCTCAAAGCGAATAAAGTGATGGATAAAGAGATATTGAGAAACTTGGAGATATCAAATCCGATACCGCAAAAGGAAATTGAAATACCAACGCCCGTTATTCCTGTAGTATCGATAAGTGAGACGGAAAAGAAGAACGTCGTCATGCGAGCACAATCAATGAGAGACGCTAAAGTTACGTCCAGACCGGCAATACATACGTTTGGTTCTATGCGTCAAACTGCCGCACCTATTGTTAAAAGACCAACCAGCATACCAGCGAGTATCAGACCAACCTCACCTCCTCCTGGACCACCTACTGCCGTTGTTACTAACGATAAAGAAACTTGTAACGACATTAAGATACCTGGTTTGCCTGGTTATCAAAATCCACCTGTTAAAACTCAGCAACAAGTAGAACCGGCAAAATCACTCGAGGACGTTTACGACGATTGCATGAATTTGGTATCCGCACCGTCACTTACAAAGATAATGGAGGAATCGCCGTCTAACGACAATATTTATGCGGTCATCGAAGAGTCCATCCCGGAAAAGACGAAGAAGAACGTCGAAGTACGTAAGAACGATACAGAAAACGAATACAAGTCACCTAAACGCGTTGAACCTACGACCAATCTAACGAATTCCGGCTTAGAATCGATGGGCCTTTTATCGGAGATAGTATCGGAAATCTCAAATAGAAACTTTGATTCGATATACTCGACCTCGACGTTGGCACGAAAGAAAAAGGAAAAAGACGATATTGCCAAGGTAAACGATAATTTAGGATCGAACAGTTCTCTCGGTGCTTATATGAATTCCTCGAATCATTACAAATCACCTGGTAGCGTATATTCTAACTCACCATCTGGAAAATTTAATTCGTCGAGTTCTACGACAAGTTCTGGTTATTTAAATCCTTGTGCATTAAACGTACCGCAATTGGTCAAGGAACGTTTAACGAAAGAAACATCGAATGATAAAGAAACAAGCGAAATTTCGCCGTTGTTAACAGCCAGTAGTAGTACTCGTAATTGTAACGTTAACGAAGAAATGTCGAAGGAACTTGGTATGAGTACAATAGAAAAATCATTCGTTATAACGGGCGATCGTTCGAGTTCTACAATGTCGACTAACAATAGAGCGATCGAGAAAAAGGAGGAAGGTAAAGGTGTTCTAAGTAATAAACCGTCGCAATTGAGTAGAACTAAAACGCCACCGAGTCTTAACAAAGCCCAATCGTCTACGAGAACTAACAAACATAACAATTCTGAAATAATTTCTTCGAAATCATCCGTTCAATTGTCACCCAATGGTACCACCAACAATATCGTCAAACATAATTTAGAAAAAACTACGAAGAACAGACACGTGCCAATACAAAGTAAAACCAATGGAAATATTCATAAGCATCAGAACAATATAGTAGATAATAAATTAGATTCGACTAATACAAGTGTTGTTAACGCGTCATCCGTTAAAAGTGTGCCTTTTAATACAAATAAGGATGATACGGGAAAATTAAATAGTCCGGATTTGGTATCGAGCTGTTCAAATTCGAATCAGAATGGTACGAAGTCGCCGGATGTATTAGGGAATAATCCAAAATTAGTATTAGCATCTAAAACGGCAATACAAAAGTCATCGACGTTTTCGAGAAATACGAAAGCACCGGCGATGCCGATGAAACCTTTGAGCATAGTATCGAAGGCTGCCAGCTTAACGGAGAAGAAAAAGTCTCCGTCTAGCAACGTTAATGTTATTAAATCGTTTTCATCGACAGCTTCAAGAGATAATAATTCCAAAATATCACCAACCAACGTCGCCGCAACATCAACCATCACAAATACGACAACTACTACGACTGCAACCAATGTGAAGCATACTTCGCAAAAAGATACGAAGACTATAACGGATTCGACGATTAATCCTGTTCAAAGAGCTGCCAATAGCAAATCGAACGTAGCATCGTTGCAACAAAAATTCGAAGCTAATAAAAACAGTAATCCTACTAGAGTTTTGTCTAATGTTAATAATAAAAAAACACTTGGCAAAGTGTCCGACGGTTTGGCCACGAAGAAATAATTTTCATTAATAAATAACATTGAGATCGTCGATTTTTAAACGACGAAGATATAAAATTCTACTTCTACTTCTTCTTCTTCTACTTCTTATTTTTGTTTTTCTTCGCTTTTAAAATTCTAGTCCATCAAATCGGTTAATTGACGAACTAACGAAACTTATGCGTGCGATAATTATGGAAGATTGTTTCTATTCTGATCTATGTATACGTACATAAATACATAATACATACATACATACAGACGTACGAACGTACGAACGTACATACGTAAGTATGTACATATATGCGTACATACATACATTACGTGTATATATATGTGTGTATATATATATATATATATATATATATATATATATATATATATATATATATAATATATGTACGCATATATATAAATGCACATTGCAAAAAAGTACAAGAAATGATTTTGTTCCGAAGCCCAAAACGATTACATGCTCGACGAACAAAAGCGTTATATTTTAGCATGAAGGCGTTCAATTTGAACGCGTCTTCCTAAGTGAAGATAGAAATATGATACATATATATATATATATATTATTAAAAATTGTAAATAATAGGATATGGTAAAAATTCTAATATTTTTTGTAGAAATTATTGCCATAAAGTTCGAGTGTAAATAATGCCAGTAATTATTATAAGGCAGTAATCGATGATTACTTTCATGAGAATACTGAGGATCCATTAATCATTAATTAATTAATTAATTAATGAGAGGAAAAAGGAAAAAAGAAGAAAAAACCGAAAAGATCATATATATTTTCTGCGCCCTGGAATTGTGTATTATGATGCTTCTATAAATTCCTGCGATTTAAACTAACGAACGAACAAAAAAATAAACAAACAAGAAAAATAAAGTAAAGGCAAAAATAATAATTACAACAAAACAAGGACGAAACACGGGAAATCATTTCGAATCATTGAAATGTGAAATTATTCAATTCTGTGATATATGTATAAAGAAAGATATGTAATAGTCCTTTTAAAAAAAAGAGGTAAAAATGGTTCATCGAAGACGATTAATTTGAAAAAAAAAGAAGAAAAAAATTTAATTTAAACGAGTGGAAGTAAATTTTACTGCAAATACATTAGATTTTCAGATAATAAGTCATACAAACAAAATGGAAAACAAAAGAAAAACATGTGTTATTCGTACAACTACTTCTTATTGGTGGTAATAGATTATGTCTTTGTTTTATATATATATATATATATATATATATATACATATACATACGTACATATAAGAAAACTAGGGGACTAAAAAAACAGAAAGAAAAAAAGAAAAGAAAACACTGTCCTAGGTCGTTAGGAAAAAATTAAATTTAAAAACATTGACTAAACTTATCATTTTCTATTATAATAAATATATATTTAGTTATATATATATGTGTCGAAGGAATAAACTTGTACAATACATATACTAGGATCAGTAATATTTTTAGTAGCTAATAAATATGTGTATATGTTTGACAGGTTTATTTGAACGAAACACGCCGTTTATGTTTTTTCTTTTTTTTTTATTTATATATATTTTTCTTTTATTTTTTTTCCAAAAAGAAGAGAATGCACATAGTCATGACAATGTGTAAGTGTGATTGTTGAAAAAAAAAGAAAAACTAAACGAATCTATAGAATTCAATTGATAATCATAATTTATTTGGATATATTTTATTTAATATCATTTACATGATCATTCTTTTTTCTTTTCTTTTTTTATCGTTTCTTACAAAGGAAAATCATCTTATGATCTTATAGACTGATTATCAAACGTTGTTGTCGCTTTAAATCGATTGCATAATTGCACTTGTGCCTAGAATTTTTTAAAATTACATTTTAGGTGGCTTCTTTTTCCTTTTTTTTCTTTTTTTCTGAGAAAAAGAAAAAATGTCTTTGTATGCCTGTAATGTTGTTGTCCTTGTCGCCAAAAAGAGAAAAAAAGAAAAAAAAATAGAAAAAAAAAGAAAACCGAACAAAACAAAACAAAAAAAGAAGAAAAAGGTCATAGCGAAGAAATAATTTTTTGCTTTGGTTAAATTACGTGTAACGTAATATAATTGTGTAACGACAAAAATATATATTTATTCGACTGATTCATGTAAATATGTTGATAAGAAAACGTAAAAAATAAGCAACATTTTTTACTATGTACCTTTGTGCTTGATATGCGTTGTAACTTTAAGTTACAGTCATCCCGTATACCTGCGATTTAAGCATATGATGCATCGGGCAATGTGTTTTTTATAATTGCAAAAGCGCGATTAATTGTAATATCTACCTTGCTAGCTAAGATTTTATCAAACGGATATATAAATATATATATATATATATATATATATATATATATATATATATATATAAATATATATATATATATATATATATATATATACATATATATATATATATATATATATATATATATATATATATATATATATATATATATATATATATATATATATATATATATATATATATATATTTATATATTTATTTATGCATTTAACATTAGAAAAGAAATGATTTAAGTCTGATCTTTTGTATAGAATTCATATTTTTTTCTTTTTCTCTCTAATGACTTTCGAATGTATTATTTTAAATATTAATCGCCATATTACTTAATTATTAGTTACGCGAACATGCACTGTTCCTACAAATTCACATATTTCACGCATCCTTTTTGCAGCAGCTTAATTTTGATATATATATATATATATATATATATATATATATATATATACGTATAAATTTTCATTACAATTATATATATACATTATTATTGCTTCCGCTTGTTTCGAATTAAAATTAATATTAATTTTTTACGCAGCTATTTTTACGAAGACAATCACTTGCTCGAGTTTATTTCGATGAAAAGAAAAAGAAAAAAGAAAGAAAAAATAAGGCAGGTCTTGAAATATATTTCAGCGTTATTTATTAAGTTGTTAAAATGCAAAATGAAATAATGTAAATAACGATAATATACATTATAACTGTGTAAGAGGATTAATTTAAATGTTAAACTAAACGTCATATTAATTAAGTTGCTATCGGTGTCACGTCAACGTGTAAATTAGGAATTCTTATTTTTAATTGGAAATTACCAATTAATAATAATTTAAATCACGTGCATTTGGCATAGTTGATATATGTCGAAAGTCCAACTTTCTTAATTATAGAAGCTATTGAAGGAGAGATAAGATTCCTGAATTCTTACGACATGTCATAAATTAAAGCTAATTCAAAATCTAAAATATCAATAATTGATTATCATCCAAACTTTTTATGATCCATGATTTCATAATTTTTCCTTTAATATGCCATCATCGTATTTATACAATATTATAATGACGTAATCACAACAAGCGTTAGTATCATCGTCGTCTGGCTTGTATGTATATTTAATACCAAAGATACATAGCTCCTACATATTATTACATTACACAGTTCAGTAAGGACTACGGCAATTACCTAATAATCATTTAACAACAACGTGTACATTTCTTAAGTGACAGTTATGTTAAAATAAATTCTTTATTCTAAAAATGTATTTAACAAGATATCTTTATACTAACCTCAAACGAATATTAGAATTTTTCATATTTTAAATGCAATGACATTGAGAAGGGTAAGTATAAATTTATTAATAATAATTATATCAAATGAACAAAATTTAAATTTGTGAAAATTATATAAAATTTCGTTTAAGAATTAACGTTAATCAGATTTTTTCGTAATAGTATATATTCATATTCCGCGCGCTATTTTGTGCGCATGCGCAGAAAAGTGACAATATGAGGTAGCTTAAACGTGAACGACTTCCCATACAAAGTACTGCAGAGTACTGTTTACTTGATCGTTTAATTATTGGATCAGTGAAAACAAAAGGGTTAGGATGATAAAACTCTGATATGACTGATTAAAGATTATAAAAAATGTTGACAAAATGGTTACCCAATTTGATTTTGGCGGTTGCCATCAGATTTTTATTGATGAATTCTAAATATCAAGAAGTCATTAGAGAACGTATAGAAGTGTCAACAGCATTGAATTCTTGGAAAAGAGGTTAAAGTCATTGCTATTCCGTATCCTTCTTTTTTTAAATTTATCAAATTTTTGGAAATCTATTAATATTTTCAAGCTATAGTTAGACAGCTATAATATTGTCCTATTTCTTTTAACCCTATAATTAATAACAATTTTTTTTAGTTATCGAAGGAGTTTATCTACACAATTTTGGTATAGATCCTTATTCGGGTAACTTATTCCATGAAACTCCAATTTGTCTTTATGTGTTTGATATTATACAACGATATTTCCCATGGTGGGCATTGTGTCTTCTATTTGTAGTCACTGATGTAATGACAGCACTGTGCCTTGCTTATGTTGGTAATAGTTATGCTAATAATCGGGTAAGTGTATATAAATTATCTGAAATATATGTTTTTAAATTGTTAGGTTAATTAGAATTGATACTGATTTATCCCATTCGTTTTTATTGTAGTGTTCAAAGAAAGAAGAAGATAAAAAGCAAAATGTATCTCGAGAAGAAGATAATGGTACTTTTACAGAAATTGATTCTGCATTATATGCTTCAATGGCCTATCTATTTAACCCATATATAATACTAAATTGTGTCGGGTTCACAACTACAGTATTTAGTAATCTATTGAATTCGATAGTACTAGTAGCTATGGTACGACATTCAATTTTCTGGAGTTGTATTTCTATAGCCTTATTAACATTGCAAAATCTTTATCCTATAACACTTCTAGTACCAGTTGCTATTTACATATATAATGATAAATCAGAGAAAAACGTAAAATCTACCATTATAGTTCTAATTATGACATTTCTTTCGATGTTCATATTACTACTTGGTATTTGTTATTACATTATGGGCAGTTGGTCTTTCCTTTGGAATATTTCTGGATTTATTTTGTTAGTACCAGATTTACATCCAAATCTTGGACTTTATTGGTACTTCCTTACAGAAATGTTTGAACATTTCAGACCTCTTTTCATAGCTTCACTTCAAATTAATGTTTTTTTGTTGTATATAGTACCATTAGCTTTAAGATTACGCCGTGATCCACTTTTATTGGCATTTTCTTATTTATCCATAATAACTATATTTAAGTCATACCCATGCATAGGAGATGTTGGATTTTATATGTCATTGTTACCATTTTGGATGCACATTTTTCAACGTAAGTTCTAAAATTTATAAAATTATTAATTCCTATGTATTACAATAATTCAATGGTTTTTCACATTATAGATATGCAACAAGGATTCGTAATTGGCTGTATTATATTGATTTGTACTGGTTTTGCGCCTATTGTTTGGTATCAGTGGATATTTGCTAGATCAGCAAATGCAAATTTTTACTTCGGCGTCACATTGGCATTTGCGGTAGCACAAATATTTCTTTTAACAGACTTACTTTTTGCAAGCATCAAATATGAATTTGCATCGCGACACAGTGTTAATAAAAATATCAGTGGAAGTAAAGCTAAATTACTTTTAGAGTGAATTCAATGCATATTATACATAAATAATATTTTACTTTATTATAAATTGATTATGGCCAAAATGCATTATTTTATAAATAAATTATTAAGAAAACGATGTTCAATAATTAGCACTTTTTAAAAATTTTTTATCATATTGTTCATATTTATCTTATATTAATTACTTATACTTACAGTAATGAATTTCGAATATATATATATACATATATATTTTCTGTACATTTTTCTTTTTCAACAATATCTACATAGATAATTTATCGTAGATATTGAAGAACGATCGTCAGTTTTTATTTCCTGACAAATTTTATGTCCTTTCTTGTGCTAATTATTACTTTTATACGATCATTTTTCTAATAAATATTTCAATTCCTTATTAGTATCAATTAACCAATAATAAAACATGACAAAGGTATATAATATAGAATTTAAAGAAGCATTAAGAGAAATCACACAAAGAGTAGCATATTTCAATTCACCTCACGGTAACCTCAAAAAACTTTCTATATTTATAATTATTATATATATATATATATATATAAAAATAGACAATTACATTATTCCATAAAAGTTAAAAAACTAAAATAGCATAAGCTTATAGACAGTTAAAAAAACAGATGATATCAATGTAATTTAAATCGGTGTATTTTATTCAAAAAATAAAAAATAAAATAAAATAAAAAAGAAAAAAAAATCATGCAACACAGATCGTGTTAGGATAGTCGAATGGAGTCGTCGACTCGCCGGAATTCCAGACAAAAGTGACGATGGGATTAAAAATCGTAACGACTATGTACAATTGTTGAAAATAATGACGCGCGGTGGTCGTTTGCATGGGATTTTTCTCAATCCACCACCGGACACAGACGAGATACCATCATTGGCTGAATCAATGTGCAACTTTTTATGTAGCAAATGTAAAGATCTACCGAATGCCGGTCCATTGGAACCAATTGTATCGAGAAAAACACCAGACGGTTGTGCTTATATCTCCTTTCGAAAGATTGAAAATAAGGGGATTTTGTGTTATCTAGCGGTTAGTCCCGACGGATTGACCATGCCAAAGAAAAAACAATAGGAGTATATGTACATAAGCTCAAAGAAATTAAAAGCTTTACAAAGGATTTTTGATATAATCGTGCATGACAATAAAAGGAAATAATGACAACGCAATATTAGATAGATAATCGAAAATGAAGTAAGAACGATTATAGTGACATTGTAATTGATAAAAAAAGAAATAAAATCTTTATTACTGTATAATCTCTAATACTATATAATCCTCTATAGACGCGAAATATCGAAGATAATAATGAAACAGAAGAAAAGAAATTTAAAAAAATATTAATAAAATATAATATGATATACAATGAAATTAATTTATTTAACTTTGTTATTCTATATTGTAGAATATATATTATTTATGCAGTTGATATAATTCACACATACACAACATATATATATATATATATATATATATATATATATATATATAGTAATATAATATAATATATGTAATATATATAACATATATATAAACAATATATTATATAATATATTATGCTATATTATTTATTTATATAATATAGAATATAATATTGGAAAAAATACTGAAAATTGCAGCAACTTAATATATATACAGATTTATATATATATATATATATAATATATGTGTACGTTTACGATATCTCCAATAATCTGTATGTATATAGATATCTGTATATAATTGTAACACTAAGTCTATTATTTTTTTTTACATGCAGAAAAAATGTTAGATAATAATTAAGACAATTAAATCCTTTAAAAAAGGAAAATCAATCTCAAATCGATAAAATTAATGATAACATATAATATTTTTCATTAATCCGTAACAATGTTATCCGCTAAATTAATCCTTAATTTGTTCTTTTTCTTTTTTTTTCTTTTTCGTTTCTTGCTATATATCACAATTACAATGGATCTTATCCGCTGCAGAGATCGATATGATTGTATTTATTTATTTATTTATTTTTTTTTTTTAATATGAATGATAGCAATTTTAACTATAATTCGATAAGATCGAGATTAGAAATTTTTTATTAATTTCACCGGAATGGAAAGAGATAGATAACGTTAACTAAGTAAACGATTAATAACTATGATAACGTAACGATGCGCAATTTTTCACGTGATTGTTCTAATCCTCTTAAATATTGTTCAACATTAACTCAACATTTTCTCGATTGCATTTATTTTTTTTAACGTCTAAAATACGTCAAACCATTTCGTATATTTAAAGAAACTATCTTATTAATCATAACATCCAATCCGTCATGTCTTTCTAATCCACTTTCTTTTTATTGTATTTATTTTTTATTTCTTTTCTTTCATACAAAAGAGAATCGTCGTTTAAACATCTATACAGTATATATAAACATACATATTTACGTGAAAATATATATATCTACACATATAAAAATGGAATCTTTAAAACGATACGTTATAAACGAAATTTAGAGAATCATAATAAACATTATATTATTCACAGTGTATGCAATCTGATAAAGAGATAGAAGGGATATACGATAAAAATATTATACGCAGTTGGTGAGAGGCAAGGTGGGATAGGAGGGACAGATAAACTGTAACGTGAATTTATTGTTACAGGATAATATGATAATAATAAAAGATGTTTAGTATGTGTTTGCTTGTGTGTGTATGGTTAGATCATGCATATATATATATATATATATATATATTTGTACTGTATAGACGATTCTCTTCTGTAGAAAAAGAAAGAAATAAAAAATAAATAAAATAAAAATGAAGTGGAATAAATACATACATACATATATATGTATATATTTATATATGTACGTATATCCATATGTACGTATATACGATTTACATAAAGAACAATAGGTGTACTAATCATTCGATTGTCAGTATATTTATCAGTTTACGTAGTACATGTATGTAAGTCATGTATTTACATATTTATTCGCTAATGTATGAAATACGAATCAGTTTGGACAATTGTAGAAATGAAAACGATTGCTGCTGAATTGTTAAAAAGAACAAAAGGAAGAAATGAAAATGATGATGACAAAAGAGAAAAATATTTATTATCGATCGTTATCATAATCCATAACGTGGATGAGTTATGAGAAAAAAATAAATGAAAAAATTCAGAAGTTTTCAAAGTCGATTAACGCGAAAATTAATTTTGATCGATCGATCCGTCGATCGAAACTCAATCTTTTGTGAAGAAGTGTCATTGATATGGCGTAAAACTTCATAATCCAGTGATAGAACAGACTGGTCATGGGACAAAGTCACGCGCTTTTCAACACTCAAACACCTATAACCAATTACGGACGCTCGTGAACGTATATTCAATACTTACGTCGTTTAACAGAAATAAACTGATTATTAATTACAGTCAATAACCGATTATTAAAGGCGCGTACACGTTAGGGCAAACCTCGATGATACACGCGATAAGATTTATTATGCATAAAATGCGTATTTGTTAACCTTAACTCGGTGTAATAACATTTTTTCTATTTTCTCTCTCTCTTTCTCCCCTTCTCTCTCTTCTCTCTCTTTTCTCTCTCTCTCTCTCTCTCTCTTTTTTCTTTCTTTTTTCATAAACTCAATAAAACGCATTCTTTCCTTTTTTCCTCCTTTTTTCTTCCGCCCCTCTCAATCAATTCAATAAAACGCGCTTTCATTTTCTCTTCTTCTCTTTTCTCTCTCGCTTTTTCCTTTTATTTTCTTTCACGACCATAATAGCGATAATAATAATAATAATAATAATAATAATAAAATTAATAATTATAATAATAATAATAATAATAATAATAATAATAATAATAATATTAATAATAATAATAATAGTAATAATAATAATAATAATAATAATAATAATAATAATAGTAATAATAGTAATAATAATAATAATAATAATAATAATAATAATAATAATAATAATAATAATAATAGTAATAATAATAATAATAATAATAATAATAATAGTAATGATGATGATGATGATGATGATAATGATAATAATAATAATGATGATGACGACGATGATGATGATGAGGATGATGATGATCATGATGATGATGATAATCAAAAGTCGATTCGTTTCAAAAAGTAATATCTCACTCTCTCTCTCTCTTTATTTCTCACTCTATCTATATCTCGGCTTAAATAAAATCTCTTCTTATATCTATGTATCACATACACATGTGAGATATTAATGCAAGATAATTAAATATTTATCTTCGAAAGTACTGGATCAAAACGAGGAAGCATCGTTCGTACACGTACGATAACAAAATTGCATTAATTTCAGTTTGCTCTTTAATCCTTTCTTTGTAGAAATTGACATTTTTTGTAAAATCTGTATAAAAACAGGGCTCGTGACTTTCTTCGATGTTAGAGCTTAACACTACCCACCACCAACAACAACGTCATCGACTGTCTACGGTACAAAGCATTAATATTTATTTTCTTTCATTTCATTATTTTCCTTTTCGTTAATTCCAAGTATCGTAAAAAAAAGGAAGAAAGAAACGAATGCGTATATTTCACCATATCTTTTATTATATATTCGAGTGATCCACCGGTTGTTTTTCTTTTTCTTTTCGTTTCTCTTTCCTCGTCATTGGAATTCTTATGAAAAGTTTTAAGAAAGAAATGATTTCTACCAGGTGGGTCGGGTGGTGGGATTAGAGGCGTGGGCGATTGAGGTGATTATAGGGAAGGAAGAGAAAGGGAGGTAGGAGAAATGAGGGAGGAAGAAGGTTGTGGGAGTAACAAATGTGATGAAGAAGAAACGATACTCACTTGTGTAAGTATCCCAGGTCTACCATATTTGTTCGTGGCTCATGATAGAACTGGTTTTTTTGAAAAAGATCGTTGTCACCTTGAAACGGTTATCGCACGTGTTATTAAGGAAAATATGTTTGCGCAATAGTAGTCATGAGACTAGTCACGGGACATTGATTTAAACGATTAATTTACCTATATCATAATTGTAAGTAAACATTTCGCCGGCTTACGGTTGTGCAGACATTTAATACAGAAGATCAATTGGTTACTTGTCCTTGAAAGCAATTATTTGATCTTTTTATATAGATACATATGTATATACAAAGTATATGTAATATATATATATATGTAATATAAATATAAATATATATATATATATATATGTGCGTGTATGTGTTTATTATGTGCGCGTATTGTAATGAATTATTAAAAAGTAAGAATAAATTCAATTAGTACATATTTTCCAATCGTATTCATTATTTTGATAAATACAACTTTTGTGTCTGCCATCACAAGCATATCGTGTTTTTTTTATTCTTCGGTATTTTTACACATATGCACACGTCGCTAATAAGAAAGAATCACCGTTTTAATTAGTCTCGAAGTCGAACGACGAGAAGTTTGAAAAAATTATGTATAAATACTGTTTTATATATTCTACCAAAGGGAAACGTTTTCAACAATGTTAATTAAATTCACATGGATCAACAATGAAAACAGAAGAAATCTTTTATTATTTTATATCGTTATTAATTATTATAATTTAAAGAATGCCATCTCTGTGTGTGTTTTGAGAAATCAAATTTTCTCAATACTAAATGTTTTTATAATATACCTTTGATAGCAAGAAAGAATTAGAAAGTTTTGAAAACATTTTCTGTATCTTGAATATCTTCAGCAAAACTCCATTAGATTTAGAATTATCTATACAATTATTTTTAGAATTATACCTATTTGATTTAAAATGATTATTATGTAGAAAATCTTTTATATTCATTAGGATCAATAATGAGAGTAGAATATTTGTTTTTGTTCTTTTTTTATCTTTCATTATCACTATAAATAAATAAATAAATAAATAAATATATATATATATATATATATATATATATATATATATATAAATATGAATTTTGTAGATACATACCTAATTATGCCTTTTATTTTAAATCCTTAACTTTTCAATGGTTCATCACAGCTAAAAAAAATGTTGGAAAATTTATTACCCTTTCAAATTTGTAAAAATTTTATTTACTTATTTAATTAATTAAAATTAACAACTTCTTTTATTTCTTTTTTGCATTATTATTTACAGAAAAGATACCATATTCGTATGTAAATCATGTTTTTTCAATCCTAAATTTTTCTTAACGATATGCCATTGTTGATAAACAAGAATCAGCTATTTAATTTGTTTTAATAAAATATATAAGGATTAAAAAAAGTTTTTCAAATCTTTATAAATATTTATATGTATATAATTTGTAATGACGATCACGCAAAAAAATCTGTCAAAAACGAATAATAAATATAAAATATATTTTACTATTTATTATTGTTATTATTACTATTGTTATTATTATTATTATTAATATTATTATTATTATTATTATTATTATTATTATTATTATGGTTATTATTATTATTATTACTATTATTATTATTATTATTATTATTATTATTATTATTATTATCATTAATAAATACTACTATTTTTGTTTTAAAACGTAACGCTTTTCCAACATCAAGTATGTTAATGGTATGCCATTAATAATAAAAAAATATATCAGCGTTTAAATTAATTCTAATTTAATATTAAAATATTCGAAAATGTTTCAAATTTGTATTTAAATCTTTACATTTTTAATTTAAAATAATTATCATATATATATATATTTCTATATTTATATACTTACATTTTATATTTATATATATTTATATACATATAAATTATTTCGAACAATAATTGACAACTAACAATGTCAATTATTTGACAATTACATTGATCAATAATATAAAAGGAAATTCTTCGATTATTTTTTTACCATTATTATTAACAAATATAATTTTTGCGATATGTACAAAAGTATGGCGAATTTGCTAATGCTAACAAAAACGGCATAGTGATTTAGGATTGATAACGACGATAGTATCACCAACGTTTTTAATTTGGTCTTTACAATTAATACGATATCAGAAAAATGTCCAAAAATCTTTTTAATTTGTAAAAATGTACGGATCAAAAATAAAATATTTCCATCTCTTATCTCTCTCAATATAAAAAAAAACGATTATCACATGTATTATAATAATCACTTTCGAACATTTCTTAAGAAAAAGAGAAGAAGAAAAAAAAAATATATATATATATATATATATATATACATTATATAACAATATTAATTAAAATGACACGGATGAGTGATAAAAAAAAAAGAAAAAAAACGGTACATTTCTTATCAATAATAAGAATGAAATATCTAAACCTTTCCACTATCGAGTGGTGGTTTAAGCTAAAGAAAAAAAAAAAAGAAAAAATATTCGTTCCAGTTGATAAAAAAAAAAAAATACCGAAACAATAAATAAATCAAATCATAAATCATGTTAATGACATTTATATTATTCCAGGATGTGTTGTGTCGACCGGATTTTATCGGTCGATATTTCTCTTTTAATATGTATCATGGATCATATATCGTAAGGAGCATCCGTCTGTTCATCCATCCATCCATCCATCCATCCATCCATCCATCCATCCATCTATTCATTCATCCATTCATCCCTGCGACAATGTTTACAATTCGAGTAAACTCACGGCAAAGATATACATACATGGATATTGTAAGTACGTACGTGCTTTTTTCCAGTAACATTACGACTTTGAAAAGAGGGTGGAGACTCGAAGGAAACGAAGTGGGAGTCAGTTATGTCACCAACGGAGAGGATCGTGAAGTGGCCAAATAACAACGCGGTGCGTTTAAACGTCTCGGCTCGGCTCGTTGCTAACTTAGTTTCGTCTTCGCTTCGCGCAAGTCGTCTTCGTATTCTCTTAGTCATATATATATATACATATATATATATATATATGTATATATGTATATATGTATATATGTATATATATATATATATACACCTTTATCATTCTTATTTTTTTAACCGTCGGTGCCTGTAATATTTCGTTTCTACGCAATTTCTTTAATATACATCATGAACTTTTAAACGTGTCCGTGATATCAAAAGTTTTAATGTTTTTGGAAATTTAAGATTTTTCACCAAGAAAAATCTAAGAAACGGAGTGATTGTTCAGAAAAAAAACATATAAAGAAACATATATATACATATATATATATATATATATATATATATATATAAATATAAAATAAGTAAAAAATAAAGTGGAAGGTGAAAATTGATCTATAGTACTGGGGATGAAGCCATTAAAGGATCAACATAATGATTTTATCATGAAGAAATAAAACTCCAAGTAAATAACAAAGCCCGAGGTAAGAATTTGTATACACGTAGTGATACAAATCCTATGCGAATGTATAAAATTCTTTTCTTCTTCCGTTTTTTTTTGGTTCATACGATTTTGTTTACCTTTCATTTCGTTTTTTTTTATATACGTTTGTTTTCTCTTAGATTAATCGAATAATATAAATCCGATGCGAATGAATTTCACTTCTCTTTATTCATACGTTTCTGTTTCTTTCCTGTTATTCTTTTATTTGTATTTTTTTTTTAAATATAAATATATATATATATATATACATATATATATATATACACATTGTTTTCTCAGACTAATCGAATACTATAAATTGAATGTGAATGAATTGCCTTTTTTTCTTCTTGTTCTTATTTTTTCTTTTTCTTTTTTCCCCAACAATTGTATATAAGGAATATAATTTTTTGTTCGTCGCATACGTACCCATATAGTTCCTACAAAAATCATATAGAGTAAAGCTGTTTAAGTAGAATGGAACTTTGACGTTGCTTTATAAGATAAAGGATCGAGTTGAGTTCTAATTGAAACAAACAAGTATACTTTTGATTGATTCTCCGAAGATTCTTTAAATTCCTAGCATAATTATAAATCAGAGATTGTAAATATCTTTTTTTTTTTCTTTTGGCTTTTCTTTTTTCTTACTCTCCTTTTTTTTCCTTTCCACTTGTATAATCACCCAATTCGTAGATATACTCTGCTGTTTATCTTTTCTTGCCTAACTATTAAGCGTAATGATCAATTCGGCGATACGTCTTTATGAACCTCGGACCTATAATTAACGTTTAACGATGACTGATTAGCGGCGAGTAACTTATCAAGGAAAAATAAATCAAATAACAAGAAAAAGAAATAACATGATCACGTGTAAATATCATTGAAAGTTTATATATATATATTTGTATATTTATTAAGTTTAAAATTATATATATATATATATATATATATAATTTTTAAACTTGAAACTGAACGACGTCATATTCCTGACGTTACGGAAAAAAAGAAGTAAAAAATGTAAAACAAAAAAAAATAAAAAAGAAATATTTATAAAACATGAACTTTTAGAAAATCGCATGATAAATTGTTCGCAATCGACACTTTTATTGTTTCTTTTAAATTTTCAATACTTTACAAAGCTATTATCTACGAAAGAATTATCGTTCTATATTTTATTTATATATTTTTTTATCCCTTCTTTTTATCTCCCGTTTCAATAAAATAGAAAAAGAAGGTAAAAAGGAATAAACTTTTAAATGACACTTAACGGAAAGAAGAGAGGGAGAAAATAGAAAAAAAAATATAAGGAAAGAGAAGAAAACGATAAAAAGAAAGAAAAGAAAAGAAAAACGAGAGAGAGAGAGAGAGAAGAGAGAATATGCGTACTCAAGATAAAAATCATACTTTTTATGTCCGACGCGTATAATCCTTTAATATGCATGGACGTTAGAATTGATTTATGTGAAGTACCGAAGCGATCGCAAGCCGATGAGGCGCTTAAGCACGATCGCATGATCCATTAAGTGGTCATATTGCCATTAAATGCGCATATTTTATCGGGGAAAGAAGAGAGGAACGTCTCGTGATTTGAAAATTGCTATAAGATTGTTGATTAAGAGTTGACGAGCGATGTTAACGTGAAATGTCTTAGGCAAACAAACATCATATCAGAAAATTTCCATTGAGTTTTAGTATTTAGTAAATAAGAAGCATATATATACTCGTCAAAGTATATATATATATATATATATATATATATATATATATTTGTGTAGTATGAGTATATATTTAAAAAAAGAGAGAAAGTATACTCTCTCTCTCTCTCTCTCTCTCTCTCTCTCTCTCTCTCTGTGCGTGTGCGTGTGCGTGCGCGTGTGTGTGTGTGTGCGTGCGTGTGCGTGTGGGGGGGATGTCAATTAAAAAAGAATTAGAGCGAAAACAAATTTGACACGAGTTAATCATTTTTGTTATATTAGTTAGACCACACTATTGTTAGACATATTGAAATATTTATAATTAATATACACAAATATTTATATATATATATATTATTATAATAATTTATACATAAATTATATATATTCAATTGACGTAGAATAGTAAAAAAATTTGTAAACATTTCTTAAAATATTCATCTAAATCAATCCCATTTTATATCTCTCGCATACTTTTTACACGATACGATGTCCGATTAATTTTACTCTGTTGAAAATAGTCAAGATCAATGTGTTAGAAAAACAGATTGCAATAGAATCCAACCGATTAAAATCGATTATGCTCGATCTATGGCTGTGGATAAATAATGTCATAAGTATATGGTACAAAAAAATATAGACGTTTATTTTGAAAATGGTTCCAAGCCCGCATTATTTTTAAATGTAAATAGTTTCAAAATGAAAAGATCACTTAGAATTAACTATTATGAACGTTAATTTGATCGTTTTGAAAAATGAACTTGGGCCTTTTAGGACTTTCAAAATAAACTGCTAATATATACATACATATATATATAATGTATAAAAAAATATATATGTATATGTATAATTAATGTATGTGGTCCTACTAACGCAAAATTGTGTGGTATTGATCTGCGCGTAGCGGATGAACAAAATCTGAAACTTATGAAACCAACCCGTCCCTCACAATGCAGATTCATATCCATTCTTATAACTAGACGACTTCACGTAACACGTACATGTATGTATGTACATTGATGTATTATATATTCACTACCATATATATATAGTTAGTAACCGACTTAGCTTCTGCAAAGATGTATCCTGTTTCCATCGTTTGATAATCGGCATTCGATACGGGAATCGCGTTAACATCAATTATTATTGATATATATCCGATGAATATGATTGTAACATTGTAACATGATCACTTCCTATGTTTCGTTTTTTTTTCATGATCATCGAGATAAAATTTTCCATTAATATCTATCTGGTTGGTATCTTAATAATTCATCATTATTGATTTTCCTTATGGCAAGAAAAAAAGAAATGAAAAGAAAAGAAAAGAAGAAAAAACAAAATAAAGAAAACAGAAAAAGATGAATGATCGATGCAATTATTTACATGGATTTTCTGCTTCTTCTTCTTCTTTTTTCCCTTCGTATAACCGCAGAAAAAGAAAATCGTTCGTTTAAATTTTTATCCAATCGGTGCGATCGTTTGCATCAATTTTTTTTTTTATCTTTCGTACGACTTCACAAATTGTTCAAAAATTTTCATTTTTTTGTTCAATCGTTACGTTGATTGTTCATATATTCGAATAAATTTTTCAAAAAAAAAAGATTTCTACGCAACCCAGACGCGATCGTTGTATCGTATTTTTAGGATTTCTGAATACATTTTTCATAAATGAATGTTTATTCTCATAAATAAATAAAGTTTTCACATCTCTGATTCGTACAATTGCTTTAATAATTTTTCACATATGTACTTGTAAAAAAAATCCGTCATAAATTTTTATTCGGGTCAATACGATCGTGAAACTAATTCGTTCGTACGACTTTTGTTAAATAAATTACAATCTTCTTCGTGAAATCGTTGGGCTAATTCGTGATATATCCGAATAAAAATGTTCATAAATTTCTATGTTAAAATCGTTAAATTTATTCTCTTCAAATTTTTTATTAATTTTTATCTTTTGTCCGAGCAATCGTAAAATGAATTCTTCGTATGTCAGGGAGAGAAAGAAAAAACAGAAAATTAGAAATATCAAAATTCTCTGAATTCTTATAATTTAAATAATCACCGTCATATCGAATCAATTTTAATAAACAGATACATATATAAACTTTCTCTCTTAGCTCGTGAAAGTTACATTTAAATAATTTTTAAAAAAATGTTCTTTCGAGTGACTTTTTACCGTAAAACGGTATTTATCACATTACTTATTCCTCTTTATAACGCATAATCGTCCATAATTGATCGCGACGATACGCCTGTATCAATCGTTAAAACGAATATCGTTGCATTCGACTTTACACGAATGGTACTACGTTTTGAAATTTATGAAATATACAAATATTATTATTATTATTATTATTATTATTATTATTATTATTATTATTATTATTATTATTATTATTATTATCATTATTATTATTATATATATATATATATTTATATATACATATTAAATACCCTGCGTTAAACTAAGTAATTATATTTTTTTTTCAACGCACGCCTTATAAATGATATTTTTAAATCACAATTATAATATATAATAATATTATATAAATATATGTATATATATATATACATTTTACATATCTTTACATATCTACGTTTACATATTTTTTATATAAACGATTGAATATTCATTAATTAATTATACTTAGGACAATATAATATACTTAAGCGGAACAACTTACTACGATTCGATTACTACATAAATAATGATTTTAATGAACAATTTTTCAAAGAATACCTGAATGATACCAAAGATGACGTAAGTTGATCGTGATTGATATTTTTTTCTTTTTCTTTCTTTGTTAAAAAATGCGCAGAGGACATAGTAAGGTCAACTTCGTTTTTTTTTTTTTATTGGAATTATATATTTTTCCTTACAGTAACCGATTAAATTTGTAATTCTGTATAAAAAAACAAAAAAAAATTTTGTTAACTTAAGTATTGGAAAATTACTGAAAATATTTTCGTCTTCCTTTATTATTATTTTTTCTTTTTTTACTTTCGTAGATTCATTTCCTTGGAAATTTTGTGCTATTTAAAAAGATGTTCGATTTTTTTGTTTCTAAATTACATTCGCTTAGATATACCTCTCACCGTTAACAAAGAATTCTTTTTTGAAAATTTTAATAATAAAAGAAAGAATATTATACAATTTTGTATACTTTTCCTTAATCTAAAATATAATATATAATAAAATATTGAAAAAAATGTATATTGCCTTCTTACATGTTTTCGTATAAAAAAAAAATCTATACAAAAATTTCCATGATCCTAGATCGACAATCAAATTGGATTTCAAATTGCTTAATGCGGATCTCTATGAGCATTCTTGAGGTTTTGAGAGAAAAAAATTTATTTATTTTTTTATTAACTCAATTTATGATTACCTTGTCGTCGCATTATTAGTATTAATTAATTAACGAATTCACAGAATGCTACTTATACAAACTTAAGTGCTAATCGCTGATTATTATTAAATAATTATGACCAGACTTTTCAGATTTTTCTAAATAGATCTATCTGACCTTTCAACTTTTCTACGTACTTATCTAACTCATCACGTAAGGAACTTGTTAAGGATAAAAGATTTATTTTCTCTCTCTCTTTCTTTCATTCAATTTAAAATTTTTATTATGGACTATATCGTATTACGAAGCGAGATTCGTATTGATACAAGATTCGAATAATTAATCGAAATATATTTTTACAAATGAATATCAAACATCTTCTAAATTTATAGTTAAATTTACAGTCCAATGTATACATATATATATCTTTAGAGAGTGTTAAGTAATGTTGTTTGGTGATCGATAAAATTCAAAGAATTACAAAGTCTCGAGAAAGACGCTTAGAGTTTGTTAAACGTTAAAAAAATATACCTCAACTTACGGAATCCCCTATCATTACCGAGAAAAAATAGTAATTGATTAATTTTGAAGAAGAAAAAAAGAAATCAACATTGACATTATTGATATTATATTGTTGATCGTATTTGCAGGCCCGACAATAGTGATATGCAGATTGCACGTAATTCGTCCATTTGGAAAGGTATTATTCATAATCGTTCATATTATCTATATCAATATAAACCAACAAAACAGATTTCTATTTAACCCTAGTTGTGTGCCTGCTGGGTGTAGGACACCCCAGACCAACTTTGAGCTCAATTAAAACAATTTACACATATTTCATTACAATTCATGAATTTCTTTTTATAATGACAGAATTTGAATTGCGTTTTTCAAACTTACTGATTATTATTATTTCCGACGCTTCAAAAAATATATAGTATTTTTTTCGAGTAAAAATTATTCATTCTGTATAAATGACAACTGTTCAAAGTGCCTAGCACTTTACTTACAAGTGTAACGCACCCTAAGTGCACAACTTGAAATTATTTTGTGGTACGCACAACTAGGGTCAATGTTCATTTTTCGTTGTTTATTTATTTCTTTTATCTTCTTATTCGTATAAAAGGATGAAGGAAGGCAAGGATATCGACGATCAAAAAACGGGAAACGACAACGACGCATACGTACATTGTTCCGAGAAAACTAACGAAGATAAATTGGACGTTACAAAGGATATAATTAAAAATTCTCACGGTATCCATCGCGAGATACAAGGCTCGTCTGACTTTATCTGTAAGTATTTACGTTGCTTTGATTAATTTCTATTTATTTCTCCTTAAATACTTAATTTACCTTTTTATTTACTCAATTACTTATTACCTACGTATGTGTATAATCTTTTTCCCCTCCCCCTTTTTAACAACGATAAACTTACAAAACGTTAATTATCGATAATAAGTATTTTCATAACAAAATTTTATTTAATGTAATTGTTCTCCCCTCCCCCTTTTAACAATGATAAACTTATAAAACTTTAATTACCGATAATAAGTATTTTCGTATACTTTGGTAATCGTTACTGAGATTACATATACCGTTTGTT
Source organism: Dolichovespula media (assembly GCA_911387685.1). Taxonomy (NCBI): domain Eukaryota; kingdom Metazoa; phylum Arthropoda; class Insecta; order Hymenoptera; family Vespidae; genus Dolichovespula; species Dolichovespula media. The sequence continues at coordinate 5,222,814 of OU426867.1, forward strand.
ATCGTTTTGCAATATTAACGTTTAACGGTAAAGCATAATTTTCGTTTCCTCATGCTGCGAGGATGTCACAAAAGTAAGTAAATATTGAAAATGTTACGTTTAAGTACTTAAACATAAGAGGATTCTATTAAACAGCGGAAGTTAAAACGGCATTTGGTATTGAAGTAACTTTAAATTAAAATTGACAAATCGATATAGATAATAGATTAGAATCTTTACTTTTAAACGTTATTTACCGATTACAATGATTATTTGTCAAACAGTTTGATCACAACTTTATCTTTCGTATCGTTACGCATAAATGCGTTTTATTTAACTCGAGTAACCTACTTCAAATATATATATAGTTTTGTTGCTTTTGACAATAAGGAAATAAAGTTGAAAGAAATGTAATTTCTTTTTATTTAAACATATGAAACATATATTCGGATTATTAAAAAAAATTGTTCTTGTTATACTATAGTATAATATATTATACAAAAAAATACATACATACGCACATACAGACACATGCAAATATAATATATTAACAAAGATACATTCATACAGACACATACATACACGATATCTATTATACTTATGTATACAAAAATAGATATATAAACTTTTATTATCGTTATTTATCGCAGTGATCGAAGAGCCAGGAGATGATGGCGCAAAGCGAAAAAATAACTTTTTGGATTCGACATTACGATTGGCGAATCGTTGGGTCAAATTCACTTGTTCTAAGAAAAAAATATATAAAAGATTACCAATTTTAAGTTGGTTACCACGTTATAACAATCAAGATGCACTTGGAGATTTGGTTGCTGGTATAACCGTGGGATTGACTGTTATTCCACAATCGCTTGCATATGCAAATGTAGCTGGACTACCGACAGAGGTGAGCCGATCGTATCATACAATGATAATGATTCATTACATAGAATATTTTATAAAGAGTTGCAAAATATCTACCAATCTGTAAAATCTCTAAATTTTTTCTTTTTTTCTTATTGTACAATATATCAAAGTTATCTTATTAGATTTAATATATTAAATATATATATATGCAGAGATTCATCATAAATTAAAAGTCAATTAAATATCTCATTTGTTAGGAACAATATAAAAATATATATATATATATATTTCTTGTTCATGAATTTAAAAATAATTTCATGATTTGGCATTTCAAATATTTTAACAGTAAATATTTAAAAACATAATAGATAAAAAGAAAATAATAAAAAAAAGGAAAGAAAAACAATAATTTGTTTATTTATATCTATATAAAACAACAATAAGACAAAATATCTAAATAAACAACACTTACATAACAACTATAGTAAAATATTATAGACAAATTTTTAATTAAAAAAATACTAGTTCGTTGTTGTTTATTTAAATATAAAATATTAAAAATTTCGACATTATATTAAGAAATTTAACGTGAAGATTTATCTTAATTAGCAATAAGATTTTGACAACTCTCTTTCTTTCTCTCTTTCTCTCTCATAGTCAAAATTTAATTCAATATTTCCATAATGAATAATCAATGAAATTTTACAGTACGGATTATATGGCAGTTTTTTGGGTTGTTTTATTTACATAATATTTGGTTCCTGCAAAGATGTACCATTTGGTCCTACTGCTATACTTTCTCTATTAACACATCAATCTGTTGCTCATTTGGATGCGCCAGAAAAGCATGCAATATTATTATGCTTTCTAGTAGGTGTCGTGGAATTAATCATGGGAATTTTCGGACTCGGTGAGTAATCAAATGTAATATATCATTCTCCTATCATATTTAATGCTATCATATTTAATTTACTAATGTTATTTGTGTGTGTGTGAGTGTTCACTGAAATGTGAAATGTCAATATTACGGTCACATTGAAATGCGAGTTCTAATTTTCCTTTTTGTTATACTAATTTACGCTACTATATCAATAAAAGTCAAAAAATACTGTTCTTGTCCAAATACGTAATATATTATGTTTAATTAAAAATTGATAAATTAGACCTTTAATCATTTTTAGGATTTTTAATTGACTTCGTGTCTGGTCCAGTTAGTTCTGGATTCACTTCGGCGGTAGCACTAATAATAGTTACGTCACAGATAAAAGATATCCTAGCTGTCTCTGCCAGAGGATCTACCTTTGTACAAATGTGGAAAAGCATTGTCGAGTGCCTTTATCAAACATCGATATGGGATACTACGCTTGGTATATGCTGCATAGGTATCCTGCTAATACTCAGGGTAAGCTTTAAAATTTTAACATGATTTTAATCAAATATTAATATTTTATTCATGCCATCAGATGATATCTTCCTTCACGATTGGTCCTGACAATGAAGAACTTCGTACAAAAAAACAGAGGATAATAAACACACTTATATGGTTGACCTGTACCTCAAGGAATGCACTTCTTGTTATTGTTTGCGGTTTGTTAGGATATTTTTTTAGTACCGCACATAATTCACCTTTTCAAGTAATTGGTATGATCACGAATAATTAAATAATAATAATAATATTGATCTAATGTAAATGAAACTAAGTAAATTTCTTCTGATTATTAGGTCCTATACCAGGAGGTATGCCCATTGTTCAGCCACCTCCATTTGGTTACATCAAAGACAATAATACTACAGTTACTTTCATAGATATGTGTACGAATTTGGGAAGTGGTATTCTTGTTCTTCCTCTTATTTCTTTGATGGAGGATGTGGCTATTTTCAAAGCATTTTGTAAGAAAAAATATACTCATTAAAAAAAAATATATCATTGGCATGTGTATGCGTGTGTGTATATATATATATTAAGATTAAAATTTTACTGTTTGTAAATTTAGCACAAGGAAAGTCAGTTGATGCCACACAAGAATTAATAGCTATCGGTTTAGCAAATGTTGGTAGTTCCTTTGTACAGGCTTTTCCAGGCACAGGATCTCTTAGCAGAAGTGCCGTATATCACGCTTCTGGAGTGAGAACACCAATGAGTGGTCTATATGCAGGTACGTTACACAAAGACTTATTGATAAACCTTAGTACGTAAAAAGTTTTAATACATGCACTTTCTTCTTCTATAGGATTATTGGTGATATTGGCACTTCTTTTCCTTACACCTTACTTCAGTTATATACCAAGAGCTAGCCTAGCAGCGATCATCATATCTGCAGTTGTCTTCATGGTCGAAGTGAAAGTTATTAAGCCAATGTGGAGAACCAAAAGTGAGAATCAGGTTATTAATCAATGTAGAAATAAATAAAAATTCAATTAAGCATATATTTTGAAGAAAATTTTAAATAAACATTGTTAAATTTATATAAGGTTCATGATAAATATATCTTTTCTAGAGTCTGACCTAATCCCAGGATTAGGAACTTTCATTGCCTGCTTGGTGCTGCAACTGGAGATTGGAATTCTCTGCGGGATTGGTATGAATGTATTGTTCATTCTGTACCATGCAGCCAGACCAAAAATATCTGTCGAGAAATTAACTGTAAATATATCTTTTATATATTGTACTAAATATAAATTAACTATTATTAAAAAAAAAAACAGTAGATTAAAGTATTATAAATTAATTATTTCATTGTGTGGTAAGATAATGTTAGATCATATATATATATGTATATGTGTGTGTGTGTATATACATTTATTTTTTACATTTTTCAGACACACTGTGGAATCGATTATCTAATGTTGACGCCAGATCGTTGTTTGATCTTCCCTTCTGTGGATTATGTGAGAAATTTGGTGACTAAATATAGTCATAGGACAGAGAGCGTAGAAACACCAGTTGTGATAGATTGTTCACATATTTATGGAGCAGACTTTACAGCTGCTACAGTCGTCGAAAGTCTGACCAAAGATTTTGCTGTTAGAGGTCAACCCCTTTTCTTCTACAATCTAAAGCCTTCTGTCTATGCTGTGTTCGAAGGCATTGCACCGACAAATTTTGTTGTTTATTATGCTCAAGAAGCATTGGATGATTTACTCAAAGAAAGAGGTTATTTCAATCACATTAAGCGAGTTTCACTATCGGGATAAGTTTAATCAATGTGTCTTCAAAGAACTGTGTATCACTTAGCAGTGTTCGATTTGACAAGGCAAGATAATGCTGATAAATCGATTATTACAAAGACATGGTACAATTAAATAAATTTAATAATAGAAAATCAATGGGTAGTTAAAAGTGTGTTTCTACTATTCATTTCTTATCCTTTAACATGTATATGTAATTTATAAATGTATCTCGACCATAAAGCAAACTTTGATTTTCTTAAATCTATAGATCTGTTTTTTCTTTAACCTATTAAATACACAATCATTTTTCTTTCTTACTTATTTAATTAAAATTTATTAAGAAAAAAAAAAATACGTGCATAATCTAGAATATGACGAATCAAAGTTTCTACTTATCTCGAATAACATTACAGTGCATTTATGTAGTTTTCGCAGTTCGCTTTAGAATTTCAAATGACAATGAATAATACCATCAAATTGAAAATAATGCGCAAGAGCTGATCGCTTATTGGCTCTTTCACGAATTCAACATGGCGCTCCATGGAACGGTCCAATCAATCGCGTGTCCGTGAGATGTCACGTGATTCCTAACTGTTGCATTTGGGAACACTAATAACGTCATGAACCAATCGGAATTCGTTCGAAGCGTTCACAAACGAACACTCTCGCGTAGTAGCGTGGTTGTTGAAGTGAGATATCGAGAAAAAAGAAAGATGTCGGAAGGGAATAGAGTTGGGCCGCGCATGGTGCCATCTGACGGTCGTGTGCGAGTAGTAAGAATAGAGCGATATGCAAAAGGTAGTCCTGTTCGCCATATTTGTTATTATCGTCGATGGGTTAGGCTAGCTGGAGGAGTTTCGGAGTGGTGAGGTGTGTGGTGCGTAATGTTTGGATATTCGTAAGATTAGAAAGGCTTCTAGCGGGCTAAGATATTCGGCCGTTGAGCTAACTCGCGAACAAATTATCCTGTATTCACGGTGTGAGAGAAGCGGCCTCTTACATAAAACTGCTAGGGCCACGGAGGCTCAGCTGTCTTGTTCAGTAGTGTCGAGTGCGCGTTTATTCTGTTATGTATGTATGTATGTATATATATATGCACTACGTATGTACGTATCTATGCATGTGTATGCATGATACCGTGTACTTGAAATTCGTGCCGCTCTTCTCCATTATTTGACAGTGGAGCTGCAATTGCCAGTGCGTTTATTAATGTTGTTATCGTTAACGTTTGTGTTAAGTGACGTTATTATCACAAAAAAGGCAAACACAGCTATACTGAATGTTAATGGTGATGAAGGTGGTGAAGTTGGTGAAGGTGATCACCACTTCTACTACCGCTGCTGTCTGCTGCTGCTGCTGTTGCAGCTAGGCTGTGATGGTGGTGGTGGTGGTGGTAGTAGTAGTGTAGTGTAGTATAGTAGTGTAGTAAGAGTAGTGTGGTAGTGTAGTAATAGTAGTGTGGTAGTAAGGTAGTGTAGTATAGTAGAATAGTAGTGTAGTAAGAGTAATGTAGTAGTAGTAAGAAATAAATGCAGCAGTAAGATTAGTAGTGTAGACAGTAGTAACCCATTGGTGGTATGGATGGTGATATAGAGAAGGGGAGGGTATAAGAAGTATAGAAAGAGAGAAAAAAAATTGAGAGAAAGAGAGAAAGAAAGAAAGAAAAAAATCATTAAAAACGATTGTCATCAGGGCTATTTTGGATGTCCCTGAGTGAATAGGTTAGGGGGTGGATATAATATATCGGCGGGGTCCAATGTAAACCTGAATAAATAAGATTTAAACGATACATACGGTGAGAGTTAGGTTGAGTGTGTAACGTGAGTTTGTGTCTTCTGTAGTCGGTTGTGCGTTCGTTATACTAAGAAGCATAAGAAGAGTAAGTGAGAGAGAAAGAGAGAGAGAGGGGGTTGTTCTCTCCTGCACGGGGTCGGGGTCGTCGCACGTTCTTGACGCGGGTCTGTCGACCCGCCAAGGTCTTTGTGTTCCGTTTCTTCTTCGACTTGCTACGTTGTGATATTGTAATTTCTTTTTTCTTTCTCGCCTTTTCCTAAGAAATAAAAAATAATAAATAAATAAATAATAAGATATACATACATTACACATAAACACACACACACATTTATTTGTATATATATATATATATATATATATATATATATATATATATGTATAATGCTGACATCGCTTATTTTCATTAATTCTTTACTTTTGATTTTCTTCTTCGATTTTCGAGGATATTATTTATTTATTTCTTTTTTTTTGTTCTCGTAATTTTCTATATCATTCAATATTATTTTCTTTCTTTCTTTCTGTTCTTTTATGTTTTTTTTTTATCGATTCGTCCTTGTTTCGTTTCGTTTTGATTTTTTTTTTTCCAACACGAGTTCCTCACATTTTTCTCGTAAAGTGTGTAGTTAAAAAGTACAAAGAAACAAACAAACAAACAAAGAGAAAGAAAAAAGAAGAAAAATAAAGATAAAACCAAATAAGTAAGCTTGAAACTTATTGTCATTCATTCGAGCATCTTGACACGTCCAATATTCTCGCACTTTTTTTCTTTTTTCTTTCTTTTTCGTTTTTTTTTGTATCAACGACTTTGTATTCAACGATTATTGTTCTTCATAGAACGTTAAAATCATAATACGTATGTATTTCAATAATACAAGCTCGATATGATTTATTTATTTATTTATTTATTTACTTATTTATATGATCGTCGTTATTAAACTTAGTTGCACGTATGCAATTGTTTCGATTTTTAATTGATCGTCAAGATTTAGATAGAATTCTTTACGTTATTTGTAGAAACTGAAAATCGTGAATATATCCTTTCTTCTTTTTCTTTTTTCCCTCTTTACTGAACTCGGTGAGGAACATTGAAAACAAAGAGAAAGAAAGAGAGAAAGAGAAAACGCGCGCGGCAACGAAAGACAGAGAGAGGAGAGAGGGTGGGTGGGAGGGAGTGAGTGAGAGAGTGCGAGAGAGACGGTGGGAGGGAAAGACAGGAAAAAGTCGATACGCGTATTTACAGAGAACAAGCTTGCTGCCATTTTATATTGCACGTGAGCCCGAAGTTCTGCCCGCGCTTACGATTCGATCTGTCAGTATAATAGTTTCCAAACCATAGTGACTTATTTCGAAGTTTTTAAAGGATTAGTTGTTTATGTTATCATCGTGAGTTCTAATATTTCGGAAGCAACAATAAGAGGATTTTATTATATAGGTAAAAATATTTGTTTTATTATTGTTTAAGTTATTACAACCTCAAATATATAATCTTAATATATTTATATATATATATTTTTTTTCGAAATTATTGTTGACGGTCATATTTTAAAACTCGACTAATTTCAAATATCACGAGTCACTAAAAACTAAACATAAAATCGTAGGAAGAGTCGATATTGACTTTCATTTCGATATTCGAGTTATATCGATATATATAATATTGAAATTATGGTTTACGTTATGTTATTTAACGATTTGATTAAATTCATATCACAATTCATAGGCATTATAAAAAGAATCGATATTTCTATGTAATATTCGCGATTATGATTTGGTATCATATCGATATTCATTTCTCGAAATTATTGTTGTCGTATTATTTAAACACTCGACTAAATACAAATATCACGAGTCACTAGAATCTGAATTAAAAAATCAGTAGAAAAAATCGATTCAGGTTATATCGATATACATAATATCGAAATTATGGTTGACGTTGTTATTTAAAGATTTGATTAAATTCATATCACAATTCATAAACATTATAAAAAGAATCGATATTCAGGATTATAATTTGGTATCATATCAATATGCATTTCTTGAAATTATTGTTGGTGTATTATTATTTGAAAATTCGACTAAATTCAAATCACTAAATTCTAAAACATAAAATCGTAATAAGAATTTATATTTTCGCTTCGATGTTAGTGCTATATCGACATCTATTTTTAAAAGTTATCAACGTATATTATTTAAAAACCCAACTAAGTTTATATTTTGTCAATTGGTGACTAAAAATATGTCGACTTGTACATATTTGGTTAATATATATATAGTTTATTATTTTCGGGAAAATTTTGATGGTTTCCATTAAATCTCATTGAGATTTATTTACTTTCTTACCGGAAATAATGAATCTACATATATTGTCTGCTCGTAGTGGAATTGTTCGAATCGTAAACAATTTTTAGGAGAATATTGAAGGATATTTTGGAATAATATTTAAATCTCTTAGGGGATTCGAGTCTCCCGTACTTTTAGACCCACTCGCTTTGGACCCAACCGATTGTTAGCTGTTCAAACAGAAATTTGAAATAATTTCGAAAATAATCGTTTGAAACTATAAAACAAAGATTTTTCTTAAAACCGTTATGAAGGGTCTTGATTTTGAATAATTTTTATGAATAATCGAGAAATTTCCAACTCCTATCGGTTTCATAACCGTTTATTTTTTTTTCGATTCTATATAATTCGTTTTTTCCTTTTATTTATTTTTTTTTTCAATTTTTTCTCAATCGATACCATATGCATAATTTTTCTATTTTTTTCTTACAAAATTTATAAAAAAAAAAATGTATACGCACATCATTGATTTTTACAAGAAACCGTTGAAATAAATAAAACGGGTAAATATTGTTCACGCTAACACACGCGCGCGCGCGTGCACGGTACGCAACACACATTATAATTCATGATAGGAAGTTAATAAATCGGTTTATTAAGGAATTTTTTTATTTTAAATATTGCTTCCATTTTATATTATGGTTGATATAAAAACAAATGAAATACAACAATACATAATATGATATAATAAATATAAATTATAGAAACAACAATTATATAAACGAATTATCTGTAAATATTTCTTTTTTCTCTTTTTTTTTTTATAACGATCTTGTGAAAAACTTATCCAAATATACGATGATTAATCCGTAGGCTGAAGTATGTACATTAATTATATCTATTACGAAAAGGTTGATTCTAGAATCTTTTTTTTTTTTTTTTATTTTTTTTTTTTTCCATAAGAACAAGAAGAAGAAACCGATAAGAGAGATTAGAAACCGAAGTATGAACTGTAATCGAAACGGATAATAGTTGGAAACTTCGGTTATACGGAATAAAGATTCTTCATCAACGTTTTAAGAACAAAAATCGATGTTACAATCATTTTTAAGCCTTGCTTTTCAATTCTATCGGCCAAACCGTTCACGAATGTGTATTCATTAAAAACGGTGGTGTTCATTTTGCTGCTGCTGTTGCTGCTACTACTGCTGCTATCTCCTTCCAAACCCTTCGCCCCCTTTACCCTTCACCCCTACCCCTACAGTTCAATAAAAAATTTCATTTCTTCATTTCTTTTTTATACTTTCGTAAATATGAGTACAACATAGAAATTATACTCGTCGGAATGATATTATCCTTTAAGGTGTTTATCAAACTTGACGTGAAATTATTCGAAAGAATTTCGAGGATTTTATGTAGGGGGGGGGGCGATTTCATCATTAGAACATATGTATAAATGGACGGTAAAAAGATGGGGGATCACATAGTTCATCTTCAAAATTAGTAACCATTTACGTAATTACTTTCATTGGAGATGAGGGATAAGGGGTGAGGTGTGAGATGTGAGGTTTGAGGGTAGGAGAAGTCTTCGACTTAAATCCCATTTAAACTTTGCACGTGATCGTACTTGGACCTATTTTGCGTATACACACACACACGCACGCATGCACGCACGCACGCATGAACGAACGTACATGCATACACGGCTAGATGCATGCATGTATGAATTTCCAATTCGAATGGATTTTACTTCGAAAGAGAGCGCGTAATTTCTAAATTTAAATTTAATACGAAAGAAATAACGAATGGATGATAATTTGTAATTTTACGATATAAAATGAGAGGCACTAAAACGTTTTGGTATCTTCTTGTTTTATTTTTTTTTTTTTTTTTTTTTTTTTTAGATAAAGTATATCATAGAAGAAAAAACAAAAGAAACAGAACAATTTACTTATGTGGAACAGTGTTTTTCAAACTGCGA